>PVHY01033463.1:0-11115 GCA_004024945.1 Uropsilus gracilis
AAAAAAAAAAAAAAAAACCCAAAAACAAAAACCCAAGCACCTGGACCCAGACGTGGGCGGTGGGCTGAGCTGATGAAAGGAGAGGAAACAGGCGGAGGGAACAGCATAAGAAAAGGCCTTGAGGCAGGAGGGAGCATTTCAGGAGCAAAAATACAGGCCAGGGTGGCAGGATCACCAAGAACAAGGGTGAACCCTTAGAGGGAAACAGTGGGCGCTGCCTGGGGAGGCTGCTGGATGGAAGTCAGGGTTCAAAGTCCCAGCCCCAGCCCTGCACTGATGTGCTGTGTGACCTCAGGCCAGTTGCTTGCCCTCTCTGGTTCTTGGTTGGTGCGGTCCTTGCTCACTCAGGTCTGGGCCTCCAATGTTGACAGCCTGTTTGCTCCTGCCACCTGGAGGGCTCCACCCCTCCCCTTGCAGGTCACCAGGGCAGCACCATGGAGATCCCCTCTTCCAGGCCTCACCCTGACCACCCACGTGGGTCTCACTGTTACATCACCCACTTTATTTCTGCCTCGCTCCATTTGCAATCTCAGGTGATCCTTTTGGGTCTTTGCTTGCTTGCTTGCGTGTGTCTGCCCCTAAGCCGGGAGGCCCGTCTTCTTGGGACTCCTGAAGCCGTCAGTCAGCACGTTCCAGGCTGAACGGTACGAAGAAGATGCTCCAACCTCGAACCTCGCGGATCTGAATGCGGAAGGCGCGTTCCCACTGGCCACTCGTTCTGAGCGCATGCGCAGGTCACGCAACCCCTGAGCTCGGGCTTCTCATCTGCAAAGCTGCCCATTTCTACCACGGACAGTCCTGCGTGGGGTCTCCTACAGGAGGTGACTTCTTGCCCACGCCCCCCCACTCCTTGATCCCCAGTCCAGGAAGTACAGGGAGCCAGGGGTCCACCCAGGCCAAGTCTATCTACTTCTGTTTGTTCTTTCTTGATCACCGCAGCCTCGGCTTATCACGGGCCTAGGGGTGCCCCTCCTGAGATGGGGGCTCTGAGCATCGGGAGCCCAGTTTTCGGGGAGGCCCTAAACGAGATCCCCAGTGCCCTGGGGCCCTTCAGAAAGCTTTTCAAGCACATGCTAGTTCACAAGCCAAATCGGAGGCACTGTCTATTATTATGTTATCCAATTCACACAACACACATCAGCAACACACCCTCACCACACACCCACCCACACCACTCTGACCTTCCTCCCTCCCTCCTTGTTCCCTGACCACAACACACCCCCCCCCTCCAGCGTCTCAAGGAAAACCCCATCCAGACACAACAAATGCCTCCTCGTCTGTGGCCGGGACGCCCCCACAGCCAGAGCCCCGGCTGGCTGGACGTGTGACTCCCTCCCAGACGCAGCAAGGACCTCCCACCCAGCCCTCAGGCAGTGGACCCGTGTGGTCTTCCCACAGAGGGACCCCTTTTCTAAGAGGCCCAGCTCCCCCAAGCCCCTTCCCACCAGGCAACAGAAAACACAGGGGTTTTAGAAACCAGACAAGTTTTAAATATATGTTGATACAATATTAACATTAAATACACATCATAAATAAGCTTTATAAATAGGAAACTGATAAAAATCGATAAATTAAGGCCGGGCACGGTGGTTCCTGCCTGTAAGCTTCAGCCTATGAAGCGGCCGGGGCTAGGGATCGCAGTTGGAGTCCCGCCTGGGGCCCGTAGCGAGACCTAGTTCCAAAAAAATAGCTGGGCGTGGTGGCACGCGCCTGTAATCCCAGCTACCTGGGAAGCTGAGGCTGGGGATTGCTTGAATCTGTGGTACCCCGGGCAACGAGAGCTTGTGGTTCCACAGGCAAAAATAGCGAGACCTAGTCTCAAAAAAAAAAAAAAAAAAAAAAATCCATAAATTAGTCATGTCCCTCCAGGAAAAGCTTCAGCAGCCTCTGCCAGAAAGGCTGTTCCAGCACGAGTCGATTCCAAAATGCACCACCAGGGGGAGCCGCCTGCAGCCACTACCAGTCCCTTCCTGGCGCTCCTGGGTTCTTTCCACAGTAGCCTGCACCCGAAGTCCATTTGCAATGAATGTTCTGATTCCCAGAAAGAATCTGATACCCCCTCTTTGTCACAGAATCCCGCCAGGCCAGGCAATAAGGACCTATGCAAACCACAATCCCCTTCATTCCCAAAGAGAAAACAAGAAAACAAGTGGCCTGTCTAAGGCTATACGATTAGGGGCCTAGCTGGGGCCTGAACCCCATTCCTTGGACCCACCTCCACCGGACCAGTGTCCTCCTCAGACACTCTGCCCCTGTCATAGCTGCCGAAAGTGAGGTCACCCAGACCTCCAGGTGTCTGGTCCAGGCTGGCCATGAGGCATAGAAGGCCAGCTCAGGCCTTGACCCCCCCCTTGGAACCACAGCACCACGAAAGGAGGAAGTCTGGGGGCCACAGCCAGCAAGTCATGAGAGGGAAGGGCCGGCAGGCCTCCAGGGAGCGGAGGGGAGCAGTCTGGCCATGAGTCAGCCTGTGTCATCAGACCCCTGAATCAATGGAAATTTGGCCACCCGTGGCCTGACCCTGACACTCCTTGGGACTAGGGAGCTCAGAGCTGGGGTGGACAACAGCCTGACCCTATCCACCATCCCTGATGAGGTGAAGGACGTGGAGCCACGTGTCCCCCCCTTAAAGTGCACTTCTGAAGGCAGCAAAGGAGAGAAGCAGTTTGGAGACCCCAGGGGCCACCACCCTGTCAGACACCCACTGATCTGGGTGAACCTGGGGAGCCCTAAGCTACCGGGGGAGCTGCACCCTGGCCACCAGTCTCTGGTGTTTCCTGGAGGGTCGCACCCTGACGACCCCCTTCCACAGGGCGGGGTGGAGGCTGTGTCTCCGGCTCCGGCCAGGGCTCAGCCCCCACCCCCTGAAGACCTGCCCCACCGAGTGCATGAAGCGGTGGTAGCCCCTCAGGAGCCTGCAGTCCTCCAACTTGCGCTGAAAGGCGCCCGAGGCAGGGGTGGCCAGCGGCGAGGTCCCCAGGGCTGCCTGCGTGGGCCTCGGCGTCTTCGAGGCGTCCGGGAGCAGCTGGGCCAGGCAGTAGATGTTGTTCCTGAACCCGCGGATGTCCATCATGGCCGGCCCCAAGACCTCGGCCGTGGGGAGACCCGGCTGCAGAGCCGCCAGCCTGTGCAGGACGTGGCCCAGCCTGGAGTCCAGGGTCTGCAGGAAGCTTTGCTTGCTGAGGCCCCGCAGGGCGTCCTCGCTGGGGAAGGCCCTGGGCTGCTCCTTGCAGTGCGCTTGCAGTACAGGCGTGTTCAGGCCTTGGATCTCGATCTGGGGGGAAGAAGCAGGGGATTAGTGCTGGAGCCTGGGGGCGCACACACACACACATGCACACACACACACATGCACTACACATTACATACTACACACAGACAGGCAAATCCGCTCTGGCTAGCTTTGAAATGCTGAACTGAGTTGGGCATAGTGGCGTGTGCCTGTCAACATCAGCCTATGGAGTCGCGGCTGGGACTGGGGATCGTGGTTCGAGACCCACCCGGGGCAACATAGCGAGAACTAGTCCCAAAAAATAGCTGGGCGTGGTGGCGCGCACCTGTAATCCCAGCTACCTGGGAAGCTGAGGCTGGGGATCGCTTGAGTCCGTGGTACCCCGGGGCACTGTGAGTCTGCTGTTCCACGGGCAAAAATAGCGAGACCTAGTCTCCAAAAAAAAAAAAAAAGAAAGAAATGCTGAACCTCGTGGGCCCTCTGTGCAGCCCCCCCATTGTACAGATGGAGAAACTGAGGCTGGGTAGGGGGAGGCAGGCAGGGGGAGGGGAGAAGAAAGGGTGACCCTGCAGCAGTGACAGCAACGTGAGGAGTGTCCTGCCTTGCCTGCTGCCTCATCCCGGCACCTCAGCAAGGTGCGCAGGTGTCCGGCAAGTATGCTGGACAGGTGGACAAAGGTGGAGTGACCGTCACACTCCAGGCCCGCCGAGCTGAAACGCTTTCCAGCTCTGTGGCGGCTGAGGGTTAGGCCCGTGGCAGTCTCTGTGGCCGTGGACTGAGGGCTCGGATCCCCCACCCACCCCATAGTGAGCAGGATGGGCATGAGCGCTGGGCCTGGGCCTCCTGGGCTCACTCCGCCGTGGGCCTGCAGCGCTGAGGCCCTGCACCCAGGGGCCAGCACTCACGTAGTGCTCCAGGAGCCGGCTGGGGTCCTGCATCAAGTCGGCCTGGCGCTGGAGCTGCCTGAGGAGCTCATGGTACGTGTTGGAGCAGCCGCCCATGGCTGCCGCGCTCAGGAGCAGGGGTCCGAGGAACAGACCTGCAGCAGAGAGGGAGGTGGTCACTGACTTGGCCACAGGTAGGTGGCTCTCAGCGGGGAGGGAGCGCCAGGGCCATGCAGGGTGCAGCCCAGGGGCCCTGGCTTTGTGCCACTGAGGGCCTGGGCTGGGCTGCGCACAGGACCTCCTCTTGGGCCACTGCCACCTCCCAGCGGTCACTGCCCAGCACCCGGAACAGCGGTGGTGATGCCCCACGTGGGCACTTGAGAGGCTGTGGGGCACCTGTGTTGGCCATCCTTCCAACTGGGAAATACCCCGGAGGCCTCTGGGAAATGCCCCAGGAAGGGAAAGCAAGAATCCCTGGTTCCTCTGGGTTCAGGAATGGCTGCTACTCCAGGAGCCTGGGGCCCTCGCCGCAGACCCCACCCTCCATGCAGGTGGGCTCAAGGACTTGGGGTGCACCGCCCAGGATCAGCCTGGCACCCCGAGCTAGGTCTGCAGACCCGGGAGAGCCGGTTTTCCATCCAGTGGTTCCCCCCAGAAAGACCAGGCAGGACGGCCCAGGCCATCCCCCCTCGCTGATGCAAGAATCAAGGCACCGAAGAAGGGCCTGTCCGGTCCACAAGGACAGCGCTCGCCCTTGACCACCCCCCCCCACCTCTTTAGGTGCCCCAGGGATGCCTGAGCCCCTCCCTCCACTGGCCCAGGGGACGGGCACAGCTGCCAGTTGCCACCTCCCCCCACCCATCAGGCACGGGCAGTCACGTGGTCGGAAGGGGTCTGTGGTGCAATGGCCCGGAAGGCAGTGACGCCATGTTCCCCCTTCCGCCCCTTGGGGAAGACGCTGCCGGGGAGGGTTGAGGGGCTGGGCGCCCCGTGACCGCAGAGCACCCCTCGCTGCCTCTCCAGGTATCTGCTGCCGGGGTTCAGAGGGAGCCCTTGTGAGCACGAGAGCGTCTGGTGGGTGCGCGTCTCACAGATCTGGGTCTCTGTGAGACTTGAGGGCACAGTTGGCGACACACAGGTGTTGTGCCCCATCCATCTTGGGGGCCAGGGCGTGCGTGGGGGTTCTCAGCTTGGTGAGATTGAGGGCTGATGTCACATGGCTCTGTGTGCCTGCCACCCTGTGGGTGTGGCTAAGTGTGCTGTGTGATTGTGTGGGTGCTGGGGTCCCCATGCCTGAACAGTCTATCCATCCCAGACCCTGAGAATACGGGTGAGGAGGGCCCACAGCTCCTCCAGACATTACACCATTTTCCTGCTCAGCTTCCTCCTCTGACCAGCACATCTACCCCCTACCTCCTTCCCCAGCCTCCTCTCCCAGTCCATCCCCTCCCCTTACTCCCTAACTCCCAGAGTTGCTTTTACATCACCTCCCCCTGGAAGCCCTCCAGGGATACCCCTTCTCCACCCTGTGAAGATGCTGGGTTCTCCGTGGACCCCTCTCTTCTCCTGTCCTCCTGGTTCTCTTTCCTTTTCAGCATCCTTCTGCCGGGTGCCCGGCCTTCACAGTCCTAGAGGGAGGTCCTGCTCCCTGCCAGCACCCATGGGCACAGCAAGCGAGTGCTAGTGGAGAGGAAGGAAGTACTTACTGAGCAGCGTTCTCCAAGTAAGTTGTGCCCTTCTCCAAGTAAGTTGTGCCCACATGCTGGGTGCCCGAGCTCCGGCCCGCGCCTCCTGGGGGTGACACCTCCAGGCTGGGAGCCCTGAGGACTGGCAGCCACTTTATGCCCGCCTGGGCGATTGGCCAATACCTTGTGGTGTGGGTGGAGAGGGGGAGGGGGAGAGGGCAGGCCTTCTGGGAATATGACCCCAAAAAGCAAATTTCCACTGCTGGGGGCTGGGCACAGTGCATGCCTGCTCCTCCTACTGACTGGTTCTTCGAAATCGTTCTTCGAGGTCAGCCCCACGCCCAAAGATGATGCAAACCAGATTCAACCTTCCTTGCCAGGGAGCAAGGGGGTCTGTGCCATCGGTGGGAGGCTGTGTCCACGGTAGAGATGAAAGTCTGTCGGGGCCCCTGGGGGCCCCCCCCAGCCAGCGTCAGCCCAGGAGGCCTCAGCCTTGTCGACCACTGTGGTTTGGGCCTGATAGGAGCAAGACGTCTTCCTTCTTGAGAGCCCTTCCCGCCCATCCACTGGGGCTGTTGGGACATCTGTAAGCGGAAACCACTGGGCTCTGGGCACAGAGCCAGATCCAGGCTGGCGGTCCCTAGATTGTGATTCTGACCCCAGGACGTGCGTCCCTAAGTGGGGTCCCGGCTGACTCCTTTTCCCCACCAGGAAACCCCCAACAACCTGCTTTCCCCATCGCAGGCTCCCAGTCGGTGCCTCTTAACAAGGGTCTCTGAGGACAATCGGCACTTGGAGTAAAAGAAACAGATTCGTGTCCGAGTGTGTTGTTAGGCTGTGTGAGCTGAGGCAAGTTCCCTAACTTCTCTGGGCCTCGGAGGCCATCTGTGAGCAGGTGGAAAAGGGCATTTCCTGACCCACCTCCCTGGTCTGCTGCTGTCATGGACATAAAAGGCAAAGTCCCCTTGGGGGGAAAGAAAAGATGAACGGCTGATTCCAAGTACTGGCTGATAGGGCGGGCTTAAGGCAGAAGCGCTGGGGAAGCTATGAGCTCAGAGGGGAAGCCTGGGAGGGGGAGTTGCCTCTTGACGGTTGAGGACCAGGTTTCACTTTCTCTGAAAGATAGCGATCATGGGTTGATTATCTGCTTCTTGCAGAGCTCTGGCTGCCAGTATGAAGAGGCCCTGGAGACAGCACCTTCCAGCTCAACCTACGACTTCACAGCGGGTAAGCAGCCACCTCAGACCGCAGGAAGGGTCCTGGCCAGCACCCAGGAGTTCCACGGGGAGAAGGGCCTCAGAAGCCCCTGGAGGAGAGCCCTGGGCCTGTGGAGCCTGACAAGTAGATCTGAGATGACCGGAAGGAGGGCCCGATGCCCTCCTGTCCATGCCTGCCCAGGGTGCCGGCATGATCACCAAGGGCTCTCCTCTCTCTGGAGACATGCCTCCATCACTCATTTAGTCATTCAACAAACTCGCTCTACGCCAGCCAAGCTCAGATGCTGACAATTCAGCAACAGGCAAACCAGTCCCACCCCTCAAACCCGGGAAGCTCTTCCTCACCCCCCTACCCACTCCCTGACACCCAGCCTGATACTCCCTTCACCAAACCCTATCACTCACCGTCACCACCCCCATGGACCAGTTCTGGATTCTCATCCTGAGAACGTCACTTCTGAACTTCTCATCCCCACGCCCACCCCCACAAGGCTTGGGGCCCGTGCCAAGCCAGAATCCGTCGTTTCACATCCCTGATCTCATCTGGCAAAACCCCGGGGGAGAGCAGCGGGGCAGGAATGCCTTGCTTTCTATTAATGAAGAAACAGGCTCGGAGAAGCCCAGGCCCAGGTCCAGGCAGGGGAGCCGGATCTGACGCAGGAGCTTCCAGCTCCTCTGAGCACCCGCCACACTAGGAGACAGCCACATGCCTCCTTGTCCTCTCCCTACCCGAGACCCAGGTCAGTTGCAGTCACTGTGCCTGGGGACAGCGGAGGCCTGGCTCTGCCCTCTCGGCCTAGAGAGCGGGCCCCAGGGACAAGGGCCCCCAAGCTAAGGAGGGCTAGATATTAGTCTGCTCAGGCTGCCATAATAAATACCACAGACTGGGCAACTTAAACAACAGAAATTTATTTTCTCACAGTTGTGGAGCCTGAAGTCTGTGAGACTGAGAGGTTGGCAGGTTGACGTCACCCTCTCTCCTTGACTTGTAGGTGGTCTCCCACGTCCATGTTCCCTCTTCTTACAAGGACACCAGTCACGTTGATGTCACTTAGACTTTCATTACCTTTTAAGGCCTCACCTCCAAACGCATCCCCAGTCTGAGGTACTGAGTTAAGTTTTCAACAAATGAAGTTGAGGAACAGCCCTTAACAACCTGCAAAAGGAGGGTGTGGCTGAGGGCTGCAGAGAGGGGGACACCGGACTGTCCAGAGCTGGGTGGGAGGGGGCCGTGGCTCTGGGAGTCGCCCTGAGGTGAGGCCTGGCAGCCCATCCAGGCGAAGCGTGTGGGGAAGATGCGTCAGCGTTTCTGGTGAGGTCAGTGCCCAGTGACGTTCCTCTCACACAGGAAAAGCTTGCAACACGACCTCCCCAGTACAAATAGGCTCCCCAACCACAGAGCCCAGGCTGCCCCTCTTCCCGGGTCGCGTCAGCCAGGTCCGCGTGATTCGGAGGGGAAGAGAGGGTTGGCTTGGTTCCTCAGAACTGCTGCCTCCCTCGCCTTTCCGGCCCACCCTCTAGCTGCGGGTCCTACCCTTTAAGTGCAAGGCCAGGATGCAGGGTGGCAGGGGAGCAAGTCAGAATGGGAGGCAGGAGGCTGCTCTACTGAGCGGACAAGGTGTTTGGGGGGGAGGTGCAGTCCCACCGACTATGAATCCAGTGCTCTTGGCCCAGGCACATAACTGTTCTGAGTCTTGTTCCCCTCTGTAGCCAAGTGGCACAACTTACTCATCACAAAGCAAACAAGTCAATTTAAATAATGGGAAAAGGATGTGAATAGATATACAGAGGCGATATGCAAATGGCCAGCAAGCACAAGGATGCTCAACATTCGTAGGCATCAGGAGATGCAAATCAAAATCACAAGGCGAGAGACAAACCCGGGAGGCTGGACTCAAAGGTCAACAACAACAAGTGTTGGAGAAGATGCAGCGACACGAGCCTTGCGCTCGGGGAGTGGGCCCAGCCAACGGGGGCATCTCCTGTGGTCACACAGCGACAGTATTGACACACATGAAGTTTCACACCAACTAAAAACAGGCTCACACAAAAGCTTGCCCTGGATTGTTCTTGGCACTTATGGGTGGTGCCCCCAAATAGAAGCTGCCCAGAAGTCCACCCACAAAATGGCCTGTGCAGTCAGTGGGTAGTTTGGGCCCTAAAAGGGCCCGACACTGATACACACAATGTGATGGTGCCGAGTGCATGAAGCCTGGCTCAAAGAGCCTCTGATACACACTGTCCACGCAGATGAGAGCCAGGGACCAGCGGGGAATAGCAAATGGGCCTGGGGTTCTTTTTGAGTGATGGTTGCATAATCTAATGACTGTTTATTTATTTATTTTTAGAGACTAGGTCTCACTATGTTGTCTCAAACCCACCAACTCAAGTGAGTCCTAGCCTCAGCCTACCAGGTAGCTGGGATTACAGGCGCGTGACTCTGCACCTGGCTTGAATCATTTTAAATAGTGAACTTGATGGCCTGTGAGTTGCATCTCGCTTTTTGAAAATACAGCAGCAAACGCTGATCCAGAGGATAGATGCATAACTCAGAAGCTAACACAAACACCCAGCAGCCCCTGGGGCAGACGAGCGCACGCTTACTTATGTCATAGGGTGACTTTGAGGACAGTTGGGAAAGAGTGTTACATAAACCCCGGGTGAGCAAGTATCTACCGGGGTGCTCCCCACGCGGTCAGGGAGGTCACCCTGGGACTGGGGGGGGGGGTCCTTCGCTGGGAGACCTGCCATGGAGTTCTTCTGGGATTAGGTGTGTCTTCAGGTGTGGGAAGCCATGTCCCCCTGTGCCCAGGGCTCCTCCAAATTGGGAAACGGTCCCACCTTTCAAGGGCTTGACTACTCTTCAGGGAAGTGTGGCAGCAGGAAGGGAAGAGGAGGAAGTTCTGCTGAAGCAGCTCTCATAGTCTACCTCACAGCAACTGCAGGCCTCAGTCCAGGCCCTGTTCTGAGTCGGGATGATCAGGCCGCGACAGTGCTGCCCGGCATCCTCCTCTGGTTGGTCTGGAAGGACCAGGCCCCTGGGCCCCAGCTATCCTCTCTGAGTCTAAGATCCTCCCTGTGGGGGGAGGGGAGAGAGGGGGGAGGGTTCAAAGAGCCCCACAGGTTCCTTAGCAGCTGTGAGCACTGAAATGTTACTGCTCATGAAGAAACCCTAAAATTAACCAAGGCCCAGGAAGTGCAGCGGCGCCCCGACTTTTCTCATGACGACCACGGACAATGCCTATTTTGAAACATCACATTCTTGCCAAAAATATTCTGGTACGCACAGTGCACCCTGAGGTAATACCCAGGCACATTTTTGCCGAGCCGGGTTCCGAGCACTTCACATGGGCTGGTCCACTGAGCCCTCACCTCGTGAGGCGGATGTCGCTGTCTCCGTCCCGTAGGGGACTGAGGGCTGAGAGGACGGGCACTTGGCAGAAGGTCATGCAGCTGGGAGGGAGCAAAGGAAGTTTGAGCTGGGGCAACCCCCCCCCCCCCAGAGCCACGTGACTGCCCGGCTCAGGGCTCAGCAGAATGGGGCTCTGAGGTCCACTCCCGCAGCGGGTATGCCTGGGGCAGGGCACTGGTCAGAGCGGGCCTGGTGGAGGAGCAGGTATTTCTGCAGGTCTGGAAAGGGCCGGTTTCACTGGCAGAAATGGAGAAAAGAGATGCTGCAAATTCCACCCCAAGGGAACTGCCTGAGGCATGGGGCAAAAGGGCCCAAGAGGGCGGCTGGGAGAAGGCAGCTGTGGCTGGGAGCTGGCAGAGAGGGTGGCGAGGAAGGAGAAGATGGCATTATCTGCAAAATGGCTTTGCGGCCACCACAGGCCCTCTGGAGGGGCTTCAGTCACACAGCCTGACCCCCCCCCTTCCTTAAAACACACCCCTGGCTTCCCCTTGGGGATTCCAATGCCATCCCAGGGCCAGCAGGCCCTGCCCGAGCACACATACACACCTCTAGCCCTCTCTGACCAACCTGGCCCTCAGGGCACTGCTGCCTGAAGAGTGTACCTACTGCCCTGCCATCCATGTCACCTCTTCAGGGAAGCCCTCCTTGACCTTCCTCACCCGCCACCCCCGCCCCAGCCTGGTTCCCC
>PVHY01033464.1:0-11114 GCA_004024945.1 Uropsilus gracilis
TGATGGAGGACAGAGGCAGAGCGAGGGGAGGAAGATGACAGGAGGAAGATTATCAAAATCCTGGGAGGGTGGTATGTTCTGTGTCCTCCCAGTCCTGCCTTGACCCTCTCCTCCTTCTGGGGGAGGGGGAGGGAACAGGGAGGCCAAGTCCTCACCTTTGAGAAGAGGCTGAAGCACCCCAGGCGGCTCACGATGCAGTAGACTTCCGGGAGACGCTTCCCTTTGCCACCGGGCTTTGGGGAGCAAAGCAAAGAACCTGGTGAGTGTCACCACCCCCGGAGGAAGCAGCCTCCAGCGCTGGTGTGGCTCCGGATGCTGGGTATTTCCAGTACCACAGCTTTTGGAAACTTGCTCGTCAAGCAGTGGCTGGGACCTGACTACGTCTGGGAAGCATCTCCAGTCACTGGGCAGACATGTTTTTATGAGTTTATCTTTGACTAGTTATTTTCTTACACAGCTGTGAGTTTTTGGACAGTAGTTCCTCCCCTCAGGTGTAGTTCTTGTAGTTCTCCAGCCACAGCACCCGGGGCCCAGCTCACCCACTTCTTGGGCTCGTCTCTCCTGTTTTGAGCTCCCTCCCTCCCCTTCTCCTGCTGGACGCCCCCTTCGATCTTGCAATTTTTGTTTTTTTCCTGAGCCTTTGGTTTCTCTATAGTCTGCATATAAATGATATCATCCCACATTTATCTTTTCCCTTCTGACTTATTTATTTATTATGCTGACAGGAAAAATGAAGAGTATCGTGCACACAGTAGGTGCTCTAGGAATCAAGTGTAATAGGCATCAAGGCTTAACTTGTGGATGCAAATCACTGCAGTTTTGCTTAAGGTGTTACCAGGACACCATATGCTTACAGTAATAATAATTTCAAAGGGGAAAATCATTTCTCAAAATCTTTTTTGGAATTTTCAAAAAGACAATGTATGTTCTAGCTGGGCACGGTGGCACATGCCTGTAAGCTTCAGCCTATGAAGCGGCTGGGGCTAGGGATCATGGTTCAAGTCCCACTTGGGGCAACATAGTGAGACCTAGTCCCCCAAAAAATAGCTAAGCGTGGTGGCTCACGCCTGTAATCCCAGCTACCTGGGAAGCTGAGGCTGGGGATTGTTTGAGTCTGTGGTACCCCGGGCAGCATGAACCTGCAGTTCCGAGGGTAAAAAACAGCGAGACCTAGTCTCAGGGTAAAAAAAAAAAGAAAAATGTATCTTCACACTTCAACTTAAAGTAATTTTATAGATGAAAATGATTATCCCGTTGAACTTCTAAAATTACCATCTATAGTTTTTTTTTTCAAGTGACTAGGTCTTGCTATGTTGCTGGGGGTAGTCTCAAACCTGGGGACTCAAGTGATTCCTAGCCTCAACCTCCCAAGTAGCTGGGATTACAGGCGTGTGCCATCATGCCCGGCTTTGCATTCATACTTTTTTTTTTTTGAGACTAGGTCTCACTATTTTTGCCCATGGAACCGCAGGCTCACGTTGCCCGGGGTACCACGGACTCAAGCGATCCCCAGCCTCAGCTTCCCAGGTAGCTGGGATTACAGGCATGTACCACCATACCCAGCTATTTTTTTGGGACTAGGTCTTGCTACGTGCCCCTGGCAGGACTTGAACTGTGATCCCTGGCCCTGGCCACGGCTTCCTAGGCTGCCAATCTACAGGCACGCACCACCATGCCTGGCCCACACCCATACTTTTTAATCCATTAATTAACTCAACAAATATGTACTGAGTGCATCATTCTGGACTTCAGATCCTATCAGCCGATTGCTAAGACTCAGCCAATTGCTAAGAGTCCTTAGAGAGGAGAATGCCTTTCCCTGACCAGAGCCTTTCCAAAGAACTGGTTTCCAAAAGTCAGGTTCTCAGCTGCTCCGTGTGGTCATCCCGCTGACGTTCTGACTTTGACAGGTGATCGCTGTGGAAGGAGACCCTCTGCACTACCTGTGCCGTGAACAGTACCATCGTCCCACTCGAAGCCCTGGCGGCCATTACGAAGGCCTCTGGTCTGCGGGGGTCTGCCAGGGTGACATGCTGGTGAGGACACTGGTTTATGGACAGAAGCGTCCTTTATTTGATGGGGACACAATGGAGAGTCTCTTCTTCCCCCAGCGGAGCGAGAGAGAGGTACTGGCCCCTCTGCTGGTGAGGTTCAAGCGAGCCCCCAAATCTCCTGCCAGGTCTCTAGGTGCCCCATCCACCCACTGCATGACTGGGCTCTGCGCAGAGGCCACGGTCACAGGGAGGTCACCGCGTGGAAGCTGCCGGAGCTGAAGGGACTCACCAGCAGTCTTCGGCAGTAACCGAACCGCCTGCTCCCATCTTCTCCAGTCAGGACGAACGAGAAGGTCTCGCTGGGGGCAGGAGAACAAAATGCACGACCAAGCCACATGAGACCGATGGCCAGGCGGGCTGCGCCCAGTCCCCAGAGGCCGGAATCTGTCAGGGGGAAGTCCTGAACTCTGGGGTGTTCTCTGGACCGCACACAACACGGCGGCCGCGTGCTGGGCGTGGCTGGGGGCTATGTCAGGAGCTGAAGGTGAGGTGGTGGCAGGTGACCAGGGACATGACTCAGGCAGGTGGCAGCTCCCTGTCGCCTTGGAGCTGCTCCTGCCGAGGCTCTCCTGGGCACCATCCAGCCTGAGGCCTGGACTGTCCCTGAAGCCCCCCGTGCTGACGTCAAGGTGTACAAGCTCCTGACGCGTGGGTCATGCAGCCTACTGAGTCTGACTAACAGCTGAGATGGACGGGGAACATTGCACTATCTGACAGCACGAGCATCAGCAACGAGAACCTCGCCCCATCTGAGAGTGGCTGGGGGGGCTGGTGAAGGGGCATTTCCAAGGCGCTGGATAGGAGAGGGCAATGGGCAGAGCTTCCCTCGTGTTTCCTAGATCGACTTACCTTCGTGCCCCTCATGAAGGCCCACCTGACGAACACCTTCCACCTGACAAACCCTGAGTGGGAGGCCTGGGAATCTAAACTCGGCAAGGCGATTCTCACCTTCAGGGATGTTTGAGAAACACCAGGGCGAGGGGATCCCTAGGCCTGGGCCCGCCAGGGTTGCCTGGCAGCAGCATGAAATGTGGGGCCTGCACTCTAAGTCCATCTTTAGTTTTCCCCAGGGTTTGGGGGTAGGGCGGGGAGATGTGGCACACACCTGGCAAACTGCTGGACGGGAGTCCAGTCCTTGGCATCGGGGAAGCAGAATTGGGGGATGGCCTTCAGCTGGTCCTCAGCCTCTCTCATGAACTTGAAAGACCTTTCCAGCTGCAGGGAGGACAGGGGGAGAGGGCTGGAGAGCGAGGCAGATGCTAGCAGGACCACACCTCCCACCTTCCCATCCAGGAGACCCCACCTTCACCTCCGCCCTTGGGAGTTTCCACAGCAGTCTGCTGAAGTCTTTACCCCCTGATAGAGTCATAGAAAGTAATGTCAGAAGAACAGACAGATCGTGCTTTGGAGACAGGCCCTCTTTGCCCAACATTCTGGAATAAGCCTGCTCTGTCGGAAAGGAGAAATGCAGAGCGATCACTTCCGGACAGAGGACTTGTGGGTCTACAAGAGCCACAAGCCTCCAAGCTGGTCTTCCAGCCTGTGGACCAGGCAAAGCTGCCCGTCCTCATTCCAGACAAACATTCTACAGCACATTTTAGTGAACCTGTCTAGTTAGGGCAACAGTGAACTTCAACCAATTTCAGAGAGGAAGCAGCGCATAACCAGGCCACAGTCTTATTTTAGAGATAAAGTCCTAAAGTCCTGACCCAGGACCACACAACCACACAACCTGTGTGAACCTAGTTAGGAATAAAAATGATCTCTGCCCCATGATGGCTCTTTAACTTTAATGTTGACTCCTTTTTAGTTAGGTTATTTTTATTGAGGTAACAGTGGTTTACAATACTGTGTGATTGAGGGGAACAGGTTCGCACCTCTTCAGAGGTATGTTACCTCACTCTACCCCCCACCAAACCACCCATAATCCTCCAGCACATCCCATGGACCCTTCCTACCTTGCTCCCTTCTCCCTGCCAGTCTGGGGGGCCTCCATTCTACAGTCAGACTTCTAGGGTCTGTTTTGGTTTAGTTATAAAAATGACCTTGACCCTAGCTTTCGTCTATTTCAGATTTCTCTGACATACCATAGACTGAATGAATATCACCCTGTTAAAAAACAAATGAATGAAATAAAAAAGTCTGACTTAGAGCTTATATTTAAAGTCACAATTTTGCTTATTTTGTGAGTGAACAGGAATCTGGGCGTGTCAAAAGTTCCCCTCCTGGGGATTATTATTATTATTATTTTTTTTGAGATTAGGTCTCGCTATTTTTGCCCGTGGAACCACAGGCTCTCATTGCCGGGGGTACCACAGACTCAAGCCATCCCCAGCCTCAGCTTCCCAGGTAGCAGGGATTATAGGCGCGCACCACCACGCCCAACTATTTTTTGGAACTAGGTCTCGCTACGGGTCCCAGGTGGAACTCGAACTGCAATCCCTAGCCCTGGCCACTTCATAGGCTGAAGCTTACAGGCACGAGCCACCGTGCCCGGCTTCCCTCCTGGGGACTGTACTGTAGTCGATATGTACCATGCACCTTGTGGAGGGGGGTGGAGAGGACTGTGATTCTGCATTGTGTGTGAGGCAGGGAGGAGGCAATCTGACTAATATAAAAACAAGACACTCTATAAGTCTGGGAAACAGAAACCCACCATTTATAATTAGCACAGTTTGTTTACAAATTAGTATTTCCAAGTTGGGAAGAATTGTTGACCTCTTGCTACTGTTGGCGGTAAGTTTATATTTGTTAGACTTTGTGTTTAAATGATTACATAAAAATAAATTATGCCCAAGTGATCTTCAGTGACTTCAAGCATCACCACATGAAGCAAATGGAGTCTGAACTTCTGAAGTTAGGAAACAGTAAAGTCTCATCTAAATTCTTTTTCTCATGTTTCCCATCGATTTCTTACTCTAATAAGCTGTCTTTGACCTCTGCTTTTACTGGCAGACAGTTTCTGAGGTGTGTGGTTAGAGGTACTGCTGCCTCTTCAGAGAGGCCATCGATTGTCAGAGAGAGAGAGAGAGACAAGGGGTCTCTGAAGAAAACTCATAAAAGAGTAGCGCTCCCGGCTGATTGTTTTCAACTTGAAAACCAACTTCCTGCCTGCGCTCCCCTGGAAACCTGACTTAATGAAAGCTGCTGCCAGCATCAAGATTGAGACAACTCCATGAATCAATGAATGAAACCCAGTCTTCGTTCACAGACTTGACTCCCATCATTAATTCCCCTTTAGCTTGTCTTCTTCAGAAGACTAGGTTTCACTATGTTGCCCGGGGCAGTCCCAGTACCACAGACTCAGGTGATCCCCAGCCTCAGTCTCCCAGGTAGCTGGAATTACAGGGGCCCATCACTGTGCCCAGCTGCTTTTTCGAGACCATGTCTTGCTATGTTGCCCCGGGTAGTCTCAAACCCACGAACTCAAGCGATCCCTGGCCTCTTGCCTGCCAGCGCTTGGATTACAGGCGTGTGCCACTACGCCTGGCCTCTTTTTTAGATAATGCTTCTCTCTTCCATCTAGACCTAGGAGACGCCAACAGTCTTTGAGTCGATGATTCACCAGCCCAGACTATGGTCAGAGCAGTCATTTCTGGATGTCCATGGATGGCCTCAAAGGGAAGCAAACACCAGCGGATGGAGCGTTGGGTGAGCTGTTATCATGCAATAAAGGACCCCAAACCATAAAGAGCACAGTGGGAAGGAGCGAGGACTTAACTCCACAGTGGAAATGGCACTATAGAACTGGAGGGGGGACCTGGCAGGGAAACAAGCTCCAGCTCCTTCACTGCGGCCCAGTTGCCATGTGGATGTGCCCCCGAGATCACCGGCACAATACACACAAATGTGCAGGTGTGCTGTCAACGTGGGAGCCATCAAACCACGTGTGTGCATATGTGTTCGTGTATGTACCCGAACACACCCACAGGAGTGGGCCATAGGGGTCTCCCTCACCAATGCAGTCAACCACAGATGGCTAGCGAGCCCCCAGTCTCTGCAAGTCATCATAAAGCTGTGGTTTCAGACATTTTAAGGGAACATGACAGGTATGATCTCTTGCATGCAGGGGTGGCGTGTCAGCCTGGATGAAGATGACTACAGGAGTGAGGGGTGAAACCATGGAAAAGCCAGAAAGGAGAAAGGAGGAAAAAGTCCTCCAGACGAGGAAGTGCGTGGAGGCAGGGAGACACATACAGCCTGGTGTGCACAGAAGAAAGAAGAAAATGCCCAGCATGACAACAAGCGTTCATGTCGGAAGAGGCACAGGCCACGAGCGACATTTCCAGTGGCTGAGGAGACGGGGGTGTTACCGCCTAACAGCACAGCGTCATTTGAAAGATGATGTTTCAGCATTTCTATCACCTATTCACTGACAGTGAGGGACTCACCAAACAAAATGAAATAACGTACCATCCTAGTGCGGTAAGAAAACATTACTGTGCAGAGCTCGTGCCTGTAAGCTTCAGCCTTTGAAGCGGCCGGGGCTAGGGATCGCGGTTCGAGTCCTGCTTGGGGCAACGTAGCGAGACCTAATTCCAAAAAAAATAGCTGGGCGTGGTGGTGCGTGCCTGTAATCCCAGCTACCTGGGAAGCTGAGGCTGGGGATTGCTTAAGTCTGTGGTACCCCGGGCAACGAGAGCCTGCGGTTCCACGGGCAAAAATAGGGAGACCTAGTCTCAAAAAAAAAAAAAAAAGAAAGAAAGAAAACATTACTGTGAGCACAGACTGGAGGAAAACACCACAATAACAAGAAAGGATCCTCGAGCAGTGCTTTGCCTAATCACCCTACAACAAGTTCCGGCTGTGCTTGGCCTCATGATCTGCTTCAGCTACTCCTGGAGACCCGAGCAGCCTGGTCTGTTGCTGTCCAGGAGGGCGAGTCCACACCCAGGAGAAATGGACATAGTTCCAGAAAAAGAAAAGACCAGCGAGCCTAACATGGACCAATGACTTGCAGGTGACAGGAGTTGGAGTGACCAGAGGGGAAAAGGGGGGAAGGGACGTTAGAGTGGGGGATAAAAGGTACAATATGGAAGGGAGGGCCAAACCTAAGGGGAACGACAACCATACAAATGTGACCAATATTGTATGAAAATTACAAAATGAAAATTAAAATTTTAAAAGTTAAAAAACTAAAAAAAAAAAAAAAAAACCCCACCACAATACACTAACAGCGATGGTCTCTGTGGAGTGAGGTGAGAGACGTCTTTTTTCTGTATACATTTCTGGTATACATTTCTGGACTAGTCCCCATTTCAACAATGATTAAGCAACTTTCCCCTCAACAAAACCTTCGACGTGATGTCTAGGCCTCTGGAGGCTGCAGTGGGGGCCGAGGGCCGGGCGGAGGCTGCAGGGCCAGCTTGCGCGGTACCTTCAGAGGGAACTGCTGGGTGAGCTCCGGCACGTAGGCCGCCCCGGCCTGCTTCTTATGCAGCGCCACGACCACGAAGTACTCGAAGAGCTGCCTCTCCTGGTACTCGAGGAGCTCCCGGTCAAGGGACGGGTATCTCGGGGCCTGCTTGAGGCGCGACTTCACGTTGACCAGGCGCTGGCTGTGAGCTGGGGGGGAGAACGGAGAGGAGGGGAGGGGCGAGAGGAAGGGAGGGTCTGAAAAAGGTGCGCTTCACGAAGCCGCAGGAGGTTATGTAATTCACGGCTTATGGATCCTAAAAACATGTTCCCATAGTTTGCACATTAATACAGAACTCTTGTTGGGGGGACCCTTGCCAAAGTTCCAGGAGGAGCCAGATGCGACCCACTCCCAGGCTAACTGGGGTGCAGGAGCCTGGACTACGGGGGTCTCTGCTCCACCGTGGACCTGCTGGCTGACCGGGGGCCTGACTGAACTGAGACGCACAGAAGCCAGCACTGCCACGATCTCACTCGACAGGTGAGGAAACAGCAGCCCGAGATCCCAAGGGATTTCTTCGCAACATTGGCAGAAGGGGAGCTCCCCCGGGGACCCTGCTGTCCCCACAGACACCATTCCCGACGGACTCCCAGGGCCGCTCTAGCCTGACCTAGGCGTCCACACGCGCCCGGCCTCACGACGGCACCTCTCACCTTTGAGCTTCTCTTCGGTGTCACTGTCGGACTCGCTGTTCTCGTCTGTCACTAGACCAAAGGAAGGGCAGAGAGTTGCCAGTGTGAGTTCTTCGAAGGCAGGACACATTTCACATGGGGTCGCGGAAGTCCAGGACTTAGCTGGGAGGGAGGGCTTCTCCCGCCTCTTCACGTGGACGGGATGGTGCTGTCTGTCTGGGCCCTGCTCAGGGGATTTGCCCGGGGGGCGCGCACGTTGAGCAGTTAGCCAGACACGCACTGACAGGGATGGGGTTGGTCAGAGCGCACACGCCAGGCCCACCTGACGGCCGGGCAGGGGGAGAGGACGCCCAGGCCGAGCGCCCAGCATCTCGGCAGCCAGTCTCGGGGAGACACCTGCCACGCCCCCGCCAGCTCTCCTTGCCAGCCAACCACAAACAACAGACGGCGGTTTCCGGGAGGCGTCGCTCCCAGATCCTTGGGGAGGAGGCCCGGCGGCGGGGCCTACCTTTGCCTGAGTTGCTCTCCGTGGACTGCGACAGCCTCTTCACCCGTTTCTTCCCTCTCCGGGCCTCGTAGATGGCATTGATGCGCAACACCAGCTGCCAGACACCGGAGGAGAGAAGCCAGCGTGAGCGGCCGCCGCCCCTAGTATAGCCGGGCCTCCTCCGCTGCCCTTCTCCCGGGGCGCTGGAGGGCCAGGGAGACGGGGCGGGGGAGCTGCCCGCACTGCCCTGCTGGCGTCTCTCAGCCATTCTTTGCTGCCAGACAGGAATGTGGCTGAAAAGACACCAGAGGAGGCTGCCAGCCCCACCGCCATATGGCCGAAAGACGACATGGCATCCAGCAGGGAGGGAGACAGCTCCCTGTGGAGGGGGGGTGGCTGCCATCTCTCTGGTACTGTGGTGCCACCATGGTTTGGAAAAGCACCTCTGTTCCTGGTCCCCCCGACAAAAGATCCCAGGCAGGGCCCTGTGTGGAGCCCGGGCCACAGCAGGTATGAGCAGCCCAGGGCACCTCGGGGACCCCCTTGGGACTGCACCCAGGGCCCCGTCCTTTCTGCAGGGGCCCTCTGGCGCCAGGCCGGCTGGGTCCTCCCGTGGCCTGCGTGGAAGGGAACAGCGCCTGACACTTGCTGACTCTGAGTCTGTCGAGCGAATGCTAAGCACCTACCTGTGCAAGGGGCGCTGCTGGGAGCGGGAGGGATACACAGCCAGGCGGCACATGGCATCTGTTCTCAGGGGCTCCCAAGCAAACGGGGAGGACCGAGATGTGTTCCCACCTGTCACCCAGGAGCGCCCAGGCAACTCCCAGGAGCTGCGGCCTCTCTCTCTAGATCAGAGGAGTAGGTGGAAGTTGTGTGGAAAACGGGAGAAAACGTCCAACAACCAGCTCACTGGAGAGCAGCTACTTCAGACAGAGCCGTCTGTCTCCAGTTCTGGTGGCTGTTGAAGCGGCCATGTGTTTCGCACAGAGGTGATCAAGTACCCAGGGGAGGCAGCCTGCGAGAGGACACCCAGCACTCTCCCTGGGGCCCCTCAGCCGCCCCCTGCTGTGGAATGAACACCCGGAGCCGGGGGCCAGGTCCACAAGGCTGCAGGGTTGCTAAGAGGACACAGAGAGGAGCTGTCCTTTTCTCTGACTGACCTCAACTGCCCCGACCCTTCAGAACGCACACATGAGGAGGTCAAGGTGACTTCACTTCTCTTGTGCAAAGATGTAGGGGGCGGGTGAAATCATGGCTCAGAACATGTATTCATCAAATGGCACCGGAAGGGCTAGTGGCAGAGACGGCCCTGGACTTCCAGGTCAGCGGTCACTCCGAGACATGGGATGACGCCTGTAGACCATCTCTGGCTTCCCAACAAGGGCTGCCTCCGAGCAGGGTTTGCAGGGAGCCTGGGTCCGCACAGGGGGGCAGAGCTCCACTGTTTGAGGCCAGGAGGGAGAGGAAGGGGCTGAAGCTGGATACTGGAGACATGGCTGGGTCAGGAGAGCAGCTGGGGCCTGGAGAGGGACTGCAGGACGATTACGGCAGAGGCCTGGTGTGCCTGCCTGCTGGCATCACGAGGCCTCCTGGTTTGTGGCACAGAGAGCAGTGATCTGCTCTCGCCGGGCCTCTGAGGGAAGGGAGCTCAGTACCTTGGGTATCTTTCTCTTCTTCCTGCCGTTCTGTGGGTCTCCGAGGTTAAAGAAAGTGTCGTCAGGGCTGCTAGGGGTGGAGGGGGGGCTGACTCTGGAAGGCGACCCGGTTCCGTCCCGACTCAGCTTCCTCGTATCCAGCAGCTTGAAGTTCCTCCTCTCGGAATTTTGCCGGAAAAAAGCAGGTTTGGACAATGACTGCCATGAGGGGAGAGGAGGAGAGGAGAGATGAACACCCAGGGCCTAGTGGAACGTGACTGGTGTGCACTTGGGGAAGGGGAGCCTGAGACCAGGCCGCACACCTGGCCCGTGACCTGGGGTACGTGGAGTGCACCCACACCAGCCAGGGCTCCACAGATCCTGGCCCGAGGAGCACAGAGTCAACTGCAATGACCTCTGAGGACACGGCCCTCATTCCTTCACCACCTCAGAATCACACGTCTGCTTATTGGCTTTTGTCAGATTTAGATGGTGCGTGTCCAGAACGACACTTGTGAAACAGTCGGAGAAGAAAGAAAACAGTAAGCGAGCCTGTCGGGAGTCCACAGAGGGAAGGGGAGCCCGGCCTGCTGGAGATTGTGGCTCTGCGGGGTCTCCAGGCACCCAACACGAACCGCCAACGGCCCAGGGAGCGTCGCTGAGGGGCCGGGACCAGTGAGAGAGAAGGGCGGCGAGGAAGAGCGAACAGACCAAGAAGCATCTTCGTGACTAGGAGTCAAGGCTGCGAAGCAGACGGACAACACAGAATCACCCTTGGAAGGCCTTGGAAGTGAGGAGGCAAACTTGGACTTGAGAGGTCAGAAGGCTTTTTCTTAAAGGCCAGAGTAAATACTTTCGGCTGTGTGAATGCTTGGGCTTTGCAGGCCCTCC
>PVHY01033466.1:0-11104 GCA_004024945.1 Uropsilus gracilis
CAGGCCCCCGGTGGCCACATGGCCAAGCTCACATGGCTCACATCTTTACAAGATGGCCGATTCCCATCTCTCCTCCATTCACCCTCTCTCTCTATCCAGTCTCCATATTCGAATCTGAATCTCCATCCTGAATCGAATCCTCCTCTTTGTTTGCACACCCTTTATATACCCTGATTTCCCGCCTTCCAGGAAACCTGGTTCACCTTGACCATTTCACTTCTTTCTCCCCCTGCCTCTCCCTGAAGGGAAATTCCAACTAAGGTCATTCTCCCATTTTAGCATACCTGTCCTTGAAATCTGCAATCTTAAACAGGAGACAATAGGGGGGGCACACCCTATCACTTTCACAGCACACTTGTGTTAGGGTAACAAGAAACATCTCATTTATTTCCAGTTCCTTTGGTATCTTAACTCTGCACTTTTAGAGCTTGCAGGAGGTCAGCCCTGTCTTGGTGAAGTATCCCCAGCCTCCTCCAGCAGGCATCTCTGAAGTCCTCTCCTGCCCCCAGGCCCTACTTTGGGAGGTGAAGGTAATCAACCAGTCACCTTGCTGTCCTCTCTCCAACAATGTTCCCCAGGGCAACACTGGCAGGCACACTTGGAAAGACCATGGAGGTTTTCTGGGGAGGGAGGAAAGGTTGGGAAGGTCATGGGCACCATGCTCCCAAGCCGCAGGTCAACATTCATCCTCCCTTCTTTCCTGGGGTTTCTGTCTCACTACCTTTGTGACACAACTCCATAGCTTGGTATTGAGCACTCTGTCTTCTTCATGTTCCAAGATGGCTCCACCTCCAGACTCTCCCCCAGACCCCAGATCCTTATGTGCCTTGATTTTATTTATGAAATATGCATATAAAGCAAGCTATGCACAGTTCAAATGGTGTGCTCACAATAACTAAAAGCTTATAATTATTCTATATAGTAGATACTGCTTTATTTAAGTTCACATTGAATTATGACATTATATAAGGTGTGCGTTGTCATAAATAATTGGTACAGACTACACTAAGTTTGCTGCTATAAGTACCAATTCTCTCCTTTACCATACAACTGACTTCTTTTACCTGATTGACCCAGTCTGTTGCCTCTTTACTTCTATTAAACACTATTTTGAGTCTGTAGTTTAAATTTTCATTTCATTTAATTCTTGCATTTTTTGGCTTCTCTATATAACACATGTGAGTGAAATCCTCTATTTCCCTGATTCATTTTACTAAGAATAAATCCCCTTTAGAACTATCCTTGTTGTAAATGGCAGCATTTCATCTTTTTTTTTTATGACTGAATTATACTCCATTGGATAAACAGAACACAGTGCATTCTGTTTTATCCAAATTTGGCAGATGGGGTGACTGTGGCATAATGTGTGAAAGCAAACAGCCTGAGTCCATGGAGTTGGGGATGGCAGATCTGAGACAAGAACAAACTCTCTGCTCTTGATGACCAATGTTGCTGCATCCATTGTGGTCCCTGTTTCTCCCTGAATGCCAGCTCCTTGCTGTGGCTGGGTGGAGGGTTGGTGATAGTCAGTAGGATACAACAGAGGAGATCCATGAACCTGGTTCTGGTTCTGGTCTGGGCTGGTTTAGGTGACTTTTACCAGTCTAGCACTAGATACTCACAAGGACCCCACTGAACACAGAACCATACTTGGGTCAAGCCATCCCTGCAGCCTCCTGGACCTTACCTTGCGGAAGAGGAAGGCAGAAAGTCGATGACACATGATAATAAGGCAATGATTGGGCAGCTTCCCTGGAAAAGGTAGGCAGCTCCATATGATTCTGACTGGGCCCCTCCATGAAGTGGAAGATAAGGGCTTGGATAATTTACTTAATAGGGACACGATCATCTCAGGACTGGCTCAGAACTGCCAGGGGCTAACCCAAGTCAGTCTCTTCCCGTGCAGATAACAGATAGTTGGCAGGGACTCTTCAATGACTTGGAAGCATATATACTCTAATTGGGTTAAAATGAACCATTTCACCTAATTAGAACTCAGGATCAGAGAATTTAAAGTGTCCATTTCCTCAAAGCTAAAATGCATGTTTTTCATATATTTCTGAAACAGGATTAATTCTTAGAAGCAACAATATTTATTTTTTTATGTGATGTTTCTCTCCTAATGTATACACACTCACACATGCAAACATTATTAAAAATGGTGGTGCACCTTAAAATTTAAAATACATAATTTTTTACTGTTCTAGTCTATGTGTATAGTTGGGAAAGAAATGGCTTTAGCAAGAAGAGGGACTTTGCTGTAACAATCACAAACACCTGTAGACAGGAATGGGCCTCAAAAAAACTAGAAACCCAAATGTGGAATGCTATGGAGTATTTCTTTGAAGTATTTTCATTGCTTAGTTTTGCTTCTTTCTGTGTATCTGACTCGCTGTGTGTAACTTTAGCCAACTCACTTCTTCCATACTTAAAGATTCATGGTTCAAAATGGGTAACCATGGTCTTATAGAAGGATCAAATCTCTGTGTCCATTTTCCTCTCTCTCTCTCTCTCTCTCCATTCCAACCCTAATAGCAGGAAAAAAATTCTTATTCATCCTTCTAGTCCAATTCACTGAGGCTGAGAAAGGGTAGTGTAAGTGCCAGCACTTCTGAAACCCAGTGGAAAGTAGGATCACATTTTATAATATAGTGGCCAACTTCCTGTTCATGTGGAAATACTGTAGTTTGGGCAAATGTGTTACTAGTTCTTCCCCACAAGAAGCAGAGATTTATTGCAACAAAACATCACTTCAGTGGCACTGAACTGGATTGGAAATGGCATATAAGAGACAAATCACTAGTCAGGAGATAGCTACCTTCTATAAAAACCCAGCTGACAGATGGGCAGTGTTGGCTCAGCCCAATGTTGCACAGGGGTTTGCCCTAGTTTCCACTTTCCTCAGAAAGGACTAGAGGACCAAAACCCAAGGATATCAGAGGAGTGGCAGGGAGGCAGAGGTGGTGAATCTCAGAAGGCTCTCCTAGAAAGGTAGGAAGTGTCACTAACATGTTATTTTACACCACATACGCCAAAGCTTTCCCAAATGCTCTCTGAAGGTCTAGATCTTGCCCATCTCAGCCTCAAATTGTGTTCAAAAAAAGATTAATCCCTCCATAGCCCCTGAAGATTGGGAGAACTGTGGTTTGGTCAGATGGGTGGGGAGAGACTGGAAGCTGATGGGGGCACCCTTTTGTGCAGGTCTGCTAACTCAGTGACTAGGTCCCAGCCTCAATGCTATGTGACCTGTTCTGGGCTTGGGTGGTGAGTCCCTCACATGACACCTTCCTCTTGGCACTAAACTGGATTGGAAATGGCATATAATGATATATGGTTCCTGAACTGCAGCAACCTTCCTGCCTGGTCTGGAAGCTGCTGGGTTGCTGATGAGCCACTAGTGAAGAGGTTTGGCAGGAGAGCTGCTTGTAAATGTTGGAGAAGATATCAAATGAGAATGGACAGTGTTTGTGCCAGTTCCTCTGAAGCTGGGGTCTGGGGGAGCTAGGGAGTAGATAGGGCCATGGAGGAGCAGGGCAGAAAAGCAATAGCTTCCCAGCAGAAAAAATGGCTAATTTGATGTTCAATTCCCTAGTCACCACTCCCAGGAAACCTGTCCAAGTCACTCACCAGTGACTTAGCATGGAGCTCTCTGCTTCTCCACCAGCATTCCCTCTTTTTTCGAGCTATTCATCCCCTACCACCTGCTCTATGGTGAATGATTCCAACCACCAGTCTCTGTGCAGTGTGCAGATTTCCCAATTGGGGAGAGTTATTGGAACACAGACAACAAAATATATTGGTACATATGAATTGTTGAGGTATCAAGAAGAATTGCATGCAAATATACTCATTTGGCTTGATGAATTGGTGATTCTTATGCTAACACATATCCATGCTTTGCTGTGTAAAATAAGAGCAATTTTTCTCACCAATTTTTATTTATTAAAAAAATAAGAATATTAGCTTCAGCCTATGAAGTGGCCGGGGTTAGGGATCGCAGTTCGAGTCCCGCTTGGGGCCTGTAGTGAGACCTAGTTCCAAAAAAATAGCTGGGCATGGTAGTGCCCACCTGTAATCCCAGCTATGTGGGAAGCTGAGGCTGGGGATTGCTTGAGTCTGTGGTACCCCGGGCAACATGAGCCTGCGGTTCCACGGGCAAAAATAGCGAGACCTAGTATAAAAAAAAAAAAAAAAAAAAAGAATATTGCAAGAAAGTGGTAGTTGTAATAGTCATCTTATCCTTTCATTCTTGTGTTGTATGATTGGGACTAATTCTATCCCTCTCCTTACTTTGATCCTTCCCCAACCTACTTCCATCCACTCGGTTATGCAAGCCCTTCCATAGCTCCCAGGCCAAATCTTCAGTTAATATGCTGATGTTCCCTCTATAGGTATCTTGAATCCTTGCCACTCTTCTTACACCCAGAGCACTTTTCTTAAACCAGACATGAGATTTAGTCACCTTCTTTCCTAAATCCCACAATGACTTCATCTTTGCCTTCCTGTACACTAAATGCAATGTGTCACATTCAGTACCAGTGCAGGGACTATGGACTGACTTTGTTCTAGAACACACTGAACCATGCCACCCTAGAGTCTTTGTACATGCTGCCACTTTCCCTTGGAATGCTAAGCCTCTAAGTCTCCGCCCGTTGATCTTCCTCTTCATTTGTGCAGCTAAAGAAATTATTTTTTTTTCAGCAATCTTCCTTGAAAACCATGTCTAAGTAATTCTCTGTTTCATTTGGACCTGATTACGTCATTGTGTTTAATGCTTTCATGGCATTTTTACCTTTTTTTTTTTTTTTCAATTTACATTACAGGGTAAAGGAAATCATCCTATTCTCCTCTGGGTTCTAAGCTGGCAAATAATTCAAACAGTATCAGAGGGGTTAGCAAAGGAAAATCAACTTAGTAACATACACAGAGGGAATTTACTTGGTGGTAAATTCTAAAGAATAGTGACGTGGACTGGGATATTCATCCTGTGTCTTGGGAACTGGGGTAACAAGGAGAAGGGAGAGAAAATGACATAGCATATGACATATGCTCTCCCATTTTTATGGCTTTGCGAAGGATAGTTTGGGGAGTATCTTTCCAGTGTAAGTTTGTCAGTGAACACGTCCTTTTATCTGAAGATCTCATCTTTACTATCAGAGTAAGGATAAAGTAAGTCACTGCCTCCTTATCTGTCACATGAAGTTCCTCTCTCTTTCTTTGTCCTTGATATTTGGGTCCTTAACTATCCCAGGTCCACTCCAGCATACGACGCTTTACATTTTTACATCTCATGCTGATAAATGTATGTATCTTTTTAAAGTATTTATGAATTGTAGTGCTTATAAGTCAGTCAAGTTTGCATTCCACTGAAGGACAGGGAGTAAAATCCCTTCACTTATACAGGAAGAAGTTGAAATGAGGATGTGGCTTCCTGGCAGGCAGAGAGGAGCTCTGACTTGGACAAGGAGCGCAGGGCAGTCTCTACTTCTACTCTACATAACTCATGACCCTGAGCATCTCACTGGGCTCAGTTTCCTTACTTGAAGAATCAAGAGGCTGGACAAGGTGGAATGTCCTGTGTTACCCAGGCCAGTAGATCAGAGATGGCAGTGATCTAGGGACCCCAGCAGGGGTCAGGGAAACCTCAACTCTGGCTCTGCACCCAGACAGAGGACCTGGTATGCTCATTGATTCCTGCTTGGTTGGACCACAGTCACTGAACCCACATTTACCTTGCTAGACACTGTGCTAGGTGGGTTCTGAAGGTCTGGAGATTCATTCATCCAGTGAGTACTACCAAGCACCTCCCACATACAGTACCCAGAGCAGCCACATGATGGAAGAAAACCCAAGCACCTGATTTGGGGAGTTTCTGTCTAGTGAGAGACAAGGAGCAAGTAGGAAGGAAAAAGCACACTGGGATACTGATATCAGGTGACAAAACAGGAAAAATCGGGTGCTTAACCAAACTTACAAATGGGAGCAGCTGGCCTTTTAAAGCCAGCTACACACCAAGTTCTTCCTAGCCCACCCTTGTAGTAGCAAGACCACATAAACCTTAAAAGGAGGCAAAAACAGATTTATTTATTAAAAAGGCAAAACAAACAGAAGTCACTGGAGAGAAAAAGGAATCCCTTTGGTAATCTTACCCATCAATCCAGTCTCTAATCCAAAGAGCACAGGGCTGCAGCAGCCATGTACATCCACAAAATGGTGGCTCTCACACCTTCAAACCAGATGAAGAAGCCAAGATGGTACCGTCACTCCTTCTTCCAAAGCAGGCGATTCAAATCCAATGAGAAAACCAGGATGGCGTCACCAGTTCTTCTCCAAAAGGCACAGCTCCAGCATTCTTTCAGTTCCAACTCTAAAGTGACCTGGTAACCAGCAAGACTCGATACAACAGCACTGACCACTGAAGACGTCTCATAATGAAAACAGCAACACAACAAATTCTCTTCAGTTCTCCGGACAATTTCCAAGCTCCCCAGTTTCAAAGTTAAACCAAGTTCTCAATTACCAAATTTCCAAGTCTGCTTACTCAAAGTCACAAATTTCTCCAATGTGCTTTCCTGGGGTCCTCACCAGCCTGGGCTGAGAAAAAGCCCACTAGAGTATCTCCCTTCTCTGTCCTGTTGTCGCACATGGCCAAGGCAACCATGAGGCCTTCAAGCCTCCCTGCTCCTCTGCTCTCTGCACCTTCCTTCTTCCCTACCTTCTCTGTCTCTCTTCCTTAAATCCCCTAATACTAATCCTATCATGAGAAGTCTTGGCTTCCCTTCTCCAAGTCCCCGCCCATCAGGACACAGTGGCTGCCATTCTAATGCAAATGCTGGGGGCCACGGGCTCCCCAATTTCACCCCCCTTTAGGATGAGCTA
Organism: Uropsilus gracilis; assembly: GCA_004024945.1. Taxonomy (NCBI): domain Eukaryota; kingdom Metazoa; phylum Chordata; class Mammalia; order Eulipotyphla; family Talpidae; genus Uropsilus; species Uropsilus gracilis. The sequence continues at coordinate 6,880 of PVHY01033466.1, forward strand.
AGAGGTTGGGAACAAGGGGCAGAGGTAGAGGGGGACATAAGGAAAATGGGCAGAGAAGACTTCCCCAGGAAGGTGGTATTTTTTAGCATAATCAAAAGGGAAGAAGGAAGAGAGAGAATGTGACCAAAGAGCATTCTCAGAATCCAAGGTAACCAGCCAGAGTGACTGACTTTAGTGTGGCAGCAGAGAGGCTTGAAAAGAGGGTGATCACAAAGGTAGAAGCCAGACCCTGCAAGGTCTTCTGGTCCAAGTAAGGGATTTGGATTTTATTTTGAGAGAAATAATATGATTAAATTTATGTGTCACCAAGGTGCAAGTTCTCCTGCAAATGCTTCATTTTGTTTCTTTTAATGAGAGCCCTCTGCCACTCCCACATCAATGCAGATGTCTTAGTAGCAAGTTCTGGTACCTTTGTCTGAGGGTCCTGTAGGCAATTTCAGGATTCCACTCTCCTCCTCCCTTTACCCCTGGATTTGTTAGCAATTCCAAGGAGCTGAATTGCCTTCCTGATGTTGAAGGAGAGGCATCTGACCCATACTGGTCTTATATGGCTCCTGGTGTTTTATGATACCTAGGTCTGTGTTCCCTTGACCTGGGCAACATGAAGTGATTTCTCTGGGAAAATTGAGGGTTCTTCTGTCATGTCCTTAGCCCTCAGTTCTCACTTAACCAGTGTCCTACTTTGGCCTCAGCATTTGTCAGACCTATTACCAGTGTGAGGCCAGAATGAGGGGGCAGGAAAATAGTCTCTCAGGTCTTCTCTCTCCCTGAAGCTGCTCATCTACATTAACAGAGTAGCTTGCTTGGTGTTAGAATTACTGCATCCTAGAGTTTCAGAGAGCAGGGAGATCAAGATCTTTCCATGCTCAAATTCCTGAATTTTTGCAATTTAGACCCCAGGCAACAGATTAAGGATTAAGGTCTTCAGGGAGCAAGGATCCATCCTGGAATTTAAATGGACTCCATTCCATTCAATGCCATTATTCCCTAAACTCCACCCCTTGGTTAGCAGATAAGACCTAAGAGTCATTTGGAGAGTGGAGGTAGCAGCAAAATGGAAAGAAACCAGGGATGGTGGTAGTTGTTGATGGCTCAGGGAGAGGGGGTTAAAGAAAAAGGAGGAACCTTTGCATCTCCTAGATTGCTGACTACAGTGACTCTTTGACTAGAGTCATTGCTGGTGGGAGGTAGTCAGTGGAGACTGGTGGTGCAAAGACTTAGAGATGAATACCTAGAATCTCGTTTTGTATGTATTGAGATGTTTGTGAAAGACATCCAAGGGAACAATGTCAAGCAGATAATGAGATTTCTGAGATGAGAGCTCAGAGGAGAGACCTGGAGGATAATATAAATTTGAGAGTTGTAGCAGACAGATGGTACTTAGAATCACCAACTGGACCTCAAATCCAAGTAACTTGGATTTCCTTCTGTGGCCCTGAAAAAAGCTCACTCCCTGAGTTGGGCAAGAAGAGCTTAGGCTCCAGCTGGCTGCTTTCTGAACCCTGGGGACTCAGATGGTGAATCAGCAATCCCCTGACAGCTGAGCATCCACCTGCAGACACTGTTGAAAGGGTGGCGAGGAAGGAGGAAAAAAACAAGCCAGGCTAAGTGAAAGGAAAGAGTTTATTTCTGCCCTCTCCTTGAGCTTTATGATCCCTAGGGTGGTTGTCCCCCCAAAGTAGGTGTCCGTGAAACTGAAACAGGCTGAAAGAAAAAAGAAAAAGCTTTTTGACTTAAACTTGAACACATACACCTAGGCCTGCTTCTCTCCCTAGAAAGTAGGCTCAAAACAGTTCATTAGCATTTACCTTTAACTTGAACTAGACACACCTATGCCTGCTTCTCTCCCTAGGAAGCAGGCTACAAACTGTTTATTAGCATTTTCACTGTTCATCTCCACCACTAGTATGCAAAAATCAGCTACCAGCTTCTCTCACCTTTCTTCCCCTCTTTCAGACCTAAAAAGAAAAACTTAGAAACACACTTTAAACTTTAAACTAGTTTGCCTCAATTTACCCTTTTAGATTTCATGGGTTCTTTCCACCATCTCCAGCCTTCTCACCAAAATCCCAAGCCAAAACAAGACTCTCAGAGTGCAGACTAATTTATTACTAAACAGAGTGATTTCCTAGTTACTGCAAAAAGAAACATGTAAGTAAAACTCCAAATTGCTTTAACATTTTCCAAAAACCTTTCTCAACATTGTCCAAAGTCCTTTTCCCAGACTGTCCAAAAATCCTCAGTCTCTCAGTCCTGATCATCTCACCAAAATCAGCCAGTTGGAGTTCATCTCCAGATGCTGGAAGACATCTTCCTTTGGCATGTTCCTTTGGCACGCTCCTTTAGCATGCTCCAGCTCCTCCATGCTATCTTCTCCTTGTCATCCTCCTCCAGGTAGTAGAAGAAACTTCATGGTGCCGAACCCAACAAGTTCACTTTCTTTTCAGGTCTGACTTTAGCAAGGCCTCTCCCAGACACAAGTTAAATTCAGCAAAACAAACTCCAACCCAGAGTTCAAATCTCCAAATTCCTTAACTGCCTTTTAGCCTAGGCCAGCCAAAGGCTGCAGGCCCCAGACCTTGGCCATTTGCCAAGCTCACATGGTTCACATTTTCATTCCACAAAATGGCAGAAACCAAACTTGAATCTGAATCTGAATTCCCATTTTCCTTCCTTCTCTTTGTTTCAAACCTCTTTATATATTCTTTCTGTTTTCCCGCCTTCCAGGAACAGTTCATGAATTACTACATTAAAGAAAGAAACCTGTTTTCCTCCTTCCTTCCCCTTGTATCTTTCTGAAAGGAAATTCTAATTAAGGTCATTCTCACATTTTAGCATATCTTCCTTGAAATCTGCAATCTTAAACAGGAGACAATGACACCTGGGAGGGTTTTCCCCTATCAAAACTGCACGCTAGTGGTGGGGGTTTTTATTAGGGCAGTAGGGCTTTGTTTGGGGTGGTGGGAAGGAAAAGGCAGCAGAAGTCTTAAAAGTTATTAGTGTTTTGGATGGGTGAGATAAAGAACTTAGTTTGTATTAATAGGTGAGATAAAGGATTTGTTCTGCATCTTAATGATTTTACCAGTGGAGAGTTTACTTCCTGTTAACTGACCTTTCAACTGTTAGTCCTGGATGAGTGGGAGCTTCCAGCTGGGGGTAGAGGGTGGCTGGGACAGATCCTGTTTGTGAGGAGAGGTGGGAGGAGAGGGAAAAGTCTGCCCAGTTTCATGGGGCAGGTGGAAGAGACTCTTTCTATCTAAAGGGAAAGGAATTACCTAACCCATAGAGTGTGCTCCCCGCCCCCATTGTCTCCTGTTTAAAATTGCAAATTTCAAGGACAGGTATGCTAAAATGTGAGTATGACCTTAGTCAAAATTTCCCTTCAGGGAGATGCAGGAGGGAGGAAGGTAAAACAGGTTTCCTGGAAGTCGGGAAATCAGGGTATAATAAAAGGTGTGCAAACAAAAAAAGAGATTTCCAATATGGAAATCAGATAGGGATTCAGTGGAGGAGAGGTTGGAATCAGTCATTTTGTAAGGTAAAGATGTAAGCCATGTGGCAAAAAGCCTGGGGGCCTGCAGCCTTTGGCTGACCCAGACTAGCAGCATGTGTGCTAGATGCAGTTAAGAAATTTGCAGATTTAAACTCCGTGTTAACGTTTGCTTTGCTGAGTTGACTGGTGTCTGAAAGGGGCCGTGCAAAAGTTAGGCCTAAAAAAAAAAGTAAACTTAGCTGGGTCCTGTACCATAAAGTTCCTGCTACCTGAAGATGACAAGGAGAAAACAGTATAAAAGACAAGAAGTGATAGGGTGTGCCCCCCACCCCTTGTCTCCTGTTTAAGATTGCAGATTTCAGGGACAGGAAATGTTAAAATGGGAGAATGACCTTAGCTGGAATTTCCCTTCAGGGGGATGCAGGGGGAAGAAAGAAGTGTAACAGATTTCCTGGAAGGCGGGAAATCAGGGTATATAAAGGGTGTGCAAACAAAGAGGAGGATTGAATTCAATTGAGGATTCGATTTAATTTGATTGGGATTCCAATATGGAGAGAGGATAGAGAGGAGAGATGGGAATTAGCCATCTTGTAAAGATGTGAGTCATGTGAGCTTGGCCATGTGGCCACCGAGGGCCTGCAACCCTCGGCTGACCCAGACTGGCAGCATGTGTGCTGAATGCAGTTAAGGAGTTTGCAGATTTGAACTCCGTGTTGGAGTTTGCTTTGCTGA
>PVHY01033467.1:0-11110 GCA_004024945.1 Uropsilus gracilis
TTTTTTTTTTTGAGACTAGGTCTTGCTGTTTTTGCCTGTGGAACCGCAGGCTCTCGTTGCCCGGGGTACCACATACTCAAGCAATCCCCAGCTTCAGCTTCCCAGGTAGCTGGGATGACAGGCGCGCGCCACCACGCCCAGCTATTTTTTTTTGGGACTAGGTCTCGCTACGGGCCCCAGGCGGGACTCGAACCGCGATCCCTGGCCCCGGCCGCTTCATAGGCTGAAGCTTACAAGCACGAGCCACCGTGCCCGGCCCTAGCCTTACTTTTACTCGTAAAATGTCTCCTAGTTCCAGGAAAGAATAGCTCTGGGACGTAAAGAAAATAAAGCTGAACCCCAGTCTAGGCCAGGGTGTTGGTGTTGTTTCGTTTTATAGACATCCTTTTCCGAAGCAAGAAGTATACACAGCAACGTTCCATGGGTTAATTCTATCAATTAAAAAGAAGTCATTGGAAGAGCCTCGTTTGTTTGATGTCGTTTCTGAACTAAATATAAACTCCCTTGGAAAGTTCTGAACAGTTAAAGGTCCCTGGGGGTTGATGTTGGCTATAAATGACAGTTGTCATTGTCTTAATTTGAAACATTTGGTGATGTACGTTCTGGAACTTAAGGCTTGTGGAGATGATCTACAGTTGAGCCCTTTGAGTTGGTGGGAGGAGACAAGAGCTGGGGGGGGGGGGAAGGGAGGGGAGTTCATCTAGTCCTCCACCTCAGGCCTGCGGGCCAGGGCCCAGATCTTCTGGTTTCTGCTACAAAGTTGGCCAGAGGTTCTCTGTGCTCCACCCCTGGGATTCGTTGGAAGGGAGCCCGGTGTGCCAGGCAGGTCTGCTAGACTCTGACCTTGTCAGCCCAGGGGGGACGTAGGGGTCATCAGCTGACCAGAAGAGTGGCCAGGGTGTTCTGTTGGAAGCTGCTTTGTATGCCAAGCCCACTGGTTTCTTAGTTTGTCCCTTGTTCCGGGTGGCGCAATGGATAATGGCTCCGCTAGGATGGTGGGATTCAGCCCCCAGCTTGCCCAGCCCCACTTGGGTGCTACCACTGGCCCCAGTCCCCCACTCCCACTTCAGGACTCCTGGGACCACGGTCTGAAGATCACTCTACCCAACAGGTACTGACCAGTGAGATGAGCGTGTCTCAGAGCCGAGCGCTTGCGCATGCCTCCGCAGGCCGGAGCTCTGCCTCCCCTCGCTGCCTTTGGTGTTTACCAGTTCCTTTCAGGCTTTGCTCTGTGGTCTTTAGGGATTTGCTACTCAATGGAAAATAGAAACAGTCTCCTTCAAGACGAAGACACGCCCCTCCAGAGCATGAAGAAAGGCAAGAAAGGAAAAGCAGCTTCTTCCTACAGGATCCTAGTTTGATCTTTGCCCTGGCAACGGGCCAGTGCACTTTAACCAGCTCCCCTGCTCCCCAGGGAATTCGGTTGTGAACGTTTCTGAGAATGGACTTGGGCTCTGGGTGGTGCCTTCTCTGGCATGACCTCAGGGAGATGCTAAATCCCCCAACAGCGCTCCTTCCTCATTCTCTTTTAAGTGATTTTCATGGCATGCTTCCGAAGCACATGGCACCAAGAATTCATTCGGGGTTTACGTTTGACACGGGTGCAGGCATTTCACTTTTTCTTACCCCTTTGACTGGATCTCAGAGACCTCCAGGATGTCTCACAAGCATACTTAAGAATGAGCTCTGAGCTGGGCATGGTGGCGCGTGCCTATAATCCAAGCACTGGGAGACCGAGGCCAGGGATAGCTTGAGTTCATGGGTTCGAGACTATCCAGGGCAACATAGCAAGGCTTAGTCTCAAAAAAAAAAAAAAAAGAATGAGCTCTGTGTGTGTGTGTGTGTGTGCATGCACACACACACACGCATGTGCACCTAGCTGGGAGGGACAAAGGCCAGGGGCATGAATTTGCTGTCTGGCCAATCTCAGTAACTTCTCTTACTTGTGCAATGCTCAAGGACCATGTCTCTCTTGCAGCCCAGCATCCTCCTTGCATAGTCCACTTCTTGCTTGGGAAGGGCACGGGGGAGGGGCAGGATACTGGACAAGTGCAAACCTTTCATGCTAATGGTGCAGACAACAGGAGCAGATGCTGCACCTCCCTGGTCAGTGAAGGTGGCTTTTATGTGTCAGGGCAGCCGCACGCGTTCTGGGGTTTGGGTGTGAATGCTGCCCCTGAAATGGATCATGGGACTTGGAAAAAGGCTCTGAACAGTCAACTTAGAGCCCCTGTGTCTGCTGCAGTGAGCATTACTGATACTAGATGAAAAGTGAGTCTTTTCCAAAAGGCTCTCATTTTTTAAATTTTTTTTTTTTTTTGAGACTAGGTCTCACTACTTTTGCCCATAGAACAGCAGGCTCACGTTGCCTAGAGTACCACGGACTCAAGCAATCCCCAGCCTCAGCTTCCCAGGTAGCTGGGATTACAGGCGCGTGCCACCACATCCAGCTATATTTTTTTGGAACTAGGTCTCACTACATGCCCCAGGCGGGACTTGAACCCTGATCCCTGGCCCCGGCTGTGGCTTCCTAGGCTGCCACCTACAGGCATGTGCCACCATGCCTGGCCAGTAAACATGTTTTTCAGGGGCCATTAGTACTGGAAAAGACCGCCGAGGTTCATTGGCTTGGCTACCTGAGTGAGGGCATGGTGTCCTGGCCAGCCTTGTGGGCTCCGGCACCTTTCTGGGGTCCAGAGGTCTGTCTGGTCAAGTAACCCTGAAAACCCTTTTTTTTGAAAACCAGCCCACACATCTGCCCTGGTTCAAAGAAAAAACTCTAGAAATCAGCTGATTTGTAGCTTCAGTCAGCCTATGGGAGAGGAAAAAGGAGCATTTCAGGTTGCTGGCTGCCAACTGCTCACCCTCCCTGTCACATGCCGGGAGGCAGGAATTGTGTGCTAGTCCCCAGTGGAAAATTTTTGTTAGGTTCCATGATGGATGAGGTCCAAAAGTGTTATAAATATTAAAACTAAAAAGTAAATTATATCTGGAAAATGTAAAGTTGCTTCAGAAGTAATTTTGGAAAGTTGACTTTTCAGACGCTACAGGCTCCAATTTATCCAATTTTACAGACCTGAGTGGCCACATCTCCAGGGGTCACCATGTCCAAGAACCCCAGTGGGAAGAGTGCGGCGTCAGCCTCAAGGTCCTCCGTTCTGCTGCTCTCATGCATGAAAGCTTGAAAGTTGGTCACAGACTTGGGGGTTCATGAGTGGAAATGTCACCTCCTCAAGGATGTCTTCCCTCATCAGCCAGTGAAAAGTTTGCTCTCACTCTTCTCTGTCTTCTCACATTTTGGGGTTTGTTTTTGATTCTTTTTTTTTGAGACTAGGTCTCACTATGTTGCCTGGGGTAGTCGCGGACTCAAGCGATCCCCAGCCTCAGCCTCCCACATAGCTGGGATTACAGGCGCCCGCCACTGCACCCTGCTGCTTTCTTGAGAACCAGGTCTCACTATATTGCCTGGGGTAGTCTCAAACCTGCGAACTCAAGCGATCCCTGACCCCTTGCCTCCCAGGGCTTGAACAACAGGCGCACACCACCACACCCGGCTTTGTTTTTGATTTTTACCTCCATCTTTTTTTTATTTCCTTCTTGGCATTTCTCATAATCTGTCACTATGTTATTGGTTTACTTGCTTTGTCTTCTTTTTCCATCACTCCTTTTTCAGCATGTCATCCACAGAAGAAAATACTGACAAGATTTCTTAACTATTCTTTCATTCTAAGCCTTTGAATTCTGGAGTGTTTTCTCAAGGGCAGTGTTCAGGAGCTCCGTCTGGCTGACGGCTGCCCACCTGGGCCGGCTGTGCTACTCCCATGCTCCAAGCCAGGCACTGACACATAGTAAATATTTGCTGAAGGCATAGATGACAAGACTGAGAAAAACAGGACCCTTTTAGGAAAGCTGAGCCTCAACCTCTTCCTTCACACTGTTGTATTTATTTATTTATTTTTTTTTTCACTCAGTTTTATACTGCCTGCAAATTTGAGGCCAGTCATAGCTGGGAGTTAAGTGTGGTCAGTCTGCAACCCTCCCAATCTCCACCCCCCACCTCCACCCCCCACTCTGGGGGGTGAATTATTAGATTCCTCTTGCTGTGTCACAAAGGAATACACGCTTAGTGGCTTAAATCAACATGCGTTTATGATCTCCCAGCATCTGCAGGCAGGAAGTCTGCGGGGGGACGGGATTGGAGTCTCTGCTCAGGCCCCAGGAGGTGAAAAACTGTCAGCCCATCTTCAGTTCCTTCTGTGCTGGAGTCCTCTTCCAAGTTCCCACTTGTTGTCAGAATTCGGTTCCTTATGGTTGTAGGACTAAGGTCACCCTCTCTTGTTGGCCATCAGCTCAGGTCCAGGTCAGTGAGGTCACCTGCCATTTCCACCAGGTGGGCCTCCCTACAGCATAGCAGCTTGCTCCTTTAAGAGCAACAGGGAAGACTGGGCATGGTGGCATGTGCCTTTAATTGCAGTCTAGGAAGCGAGGCCAAGACCAGGAATCACTTGAGTCCATGGGTTAGAGACACCTGCCCAGGGCAACATATCAAGACCTTCTCTCAAAAAATAGGTGGGCGTGGCCGGCCGTAGTGGCACATTCCTGTAAGCAGCAGCTTAGGAAGCCACGGCTGGGGCCAGGGATTGCGGTTCGCGTCCTGCCAGGGGCACATATAGAGACCTAGTTCCAAAAATATATAGCTGGAAGTGGTGGCGTGTGCCTGTAATCCCAGCTACCTGGGAAGCTGAGACGGGAATCACTTGAGCCTGTGGTACTCTGGGCAACGTGAACCTGCAGTTCCCCAGGCAACATAGTGAGACCTAGTCTCAAAAAAAAAAAAAAAAAAAAAAAAAAAAAAAAAAAAAAAAAAAAAAAAAGAAAGAAAGAAAGAAAAGAAAGAAACAGGGAAGTTTCTGCCATCACTTTGAATCTCGGACTTGTCTCTGATCACTGAATTTCAAAAAGACTCAATGAGGTCAAGTCCGCCCATATTCAAGGGAAAGGAGTGGCACCTACATCCTGGGTGTAGGAAGGGAACCCCAATATCCTTCCTAGGAAAGCGAGATGAGCTGGATTGCAAGTGTCCACTGGAGGAGAAGTTGTCCCTTGTGTCTAGAGAACCTAGGGTGAGGGTGAGGCACCATGCAGGCATTCGTATCCCTAGTGCTCTTTGACTCCAACTGTGTGCCAGGCGCTTGGGATGGGGCAGCCAGCCAGGCAGACACCACCCCTGGTCTCCTAGACCTTACACTCCTAGACCTCCTAGAGCTGACACGCCTGAGGACGTTGGAGAAGTTTCATTGCCATTTTAAAACAGATAATGACGGTGGTTGCACAACCCTGTGTAAATATATAAAAACCAGTAAGTCAGTGTATAAAATACATCTTAGTAAATGTTGAAAAGATAAAGGGGTACTCATTGATTCCCCCCCCCCCCGGCCAGGAACCTATGTTCAGGGCGAGACCCATTAGCAGAAAGTCCCACATTGTTTTTTCATTTTATTCTTTTATTTATTTTTCATTTTTTTTAGAGACTAAGTCTCGCTGTGTTGTCCAGGGTTGTCTCGAACCCTAGCCTCAGTCTCCCAGGTAGGTGGGATTACAGGTGCACACCACCACACCCAGCAGAAAGTCCCATATTAAATTATGAGAAGACAGGGGAGTTGTGGCCCCTTTCTTCAAGGGCATGGCCCTGGTCACCCCAAATTTAGACAGTTTTTTCCAAGGAAGGAGATTTAAAATTGGACGTAGGCGGGAGAGTGTGTCTTTTCATTATAATGTTTGGGGGGTGGGGGTGGAGTAGGGGAGAAATCTAGATTTAGGCCAGAAAGACCACAGATTAGATCAGAACATGATATTTCTAGGTGAGGTGGGGGGGAGGGGAGACTAACGACAGTTTAAATAACTAGCTGCCCTGAGCCAACTGCCCGGCGGGCAGGTGCTGGGGAACCTTCCCTGGCAGGTTTCAGACCTGGGGAACATCCCTTGAGGGGCAGAGATGTTGGCCAACGTGAGTGGCGGGCACAGGGAGCTTGCTGACTGTGGCTCCAGGTGCACTTCTCTGCTTTCTATGTACATTGCGTGGGAAATCATGTGTTCTCAGAATGAAACCGGGTGTAAACCTGGGCGAGATGCTCTCCAAGGCACTGGTATCCTGGGCATCGTTCCTCTCTCGCAGGTGTTCTGACGGTGCCTCATCCTGGTTCTATCCTCCAGGAAGCTGACTGGCTCTCCAAACTATCTCAGGAGCCTCTGTCTAGAACAACACAATCGCAGCAGGTCAGGCTGGGCAGAACTCCCAGGAGGGCAGTTAGGAGAAGGGCATCCTGCCGTCCGGATACCCCAGTGGCTGGCCCGTGACGGAGGAAGGCGGTGAGGTTCACCCACATTTCCTGGCCGATTGCCTGAGCGAAGTTATACAATGATTTAGAAACTCCAAAGCCAGCGCTCCCTGAGGCTTTGACATCAAGTATTAAGGTGACTCTCTCATTCTTTCATTTCCCAGCCCTCTGACTGAAGGGCGGACTCCTTAAACTCCTTTTTAGATGTGAGTGGAAGCTGACTCATATCTCTAAACAAGTCATTAACATTAAGTTCTCCATCAAATGTATCCAGGACTCCTCACTTCTTTCATCTTTCTTTTTTTCCCACTTTTTTTAAAGTTTGGGTGAGACCTGATCTATTGGAATTCCTGTTTTTCCTGAGCAAAGGGGAAAAAAATCACCTGTTAATTCCTTGAAAATTATATCCCACAGTCTTTAGGGTGTTGTTTCTTTCCCAGAATGAATCATTTAGAGAAGCAAGATGGACAAACAAAGGTAATTTGATGATGACCTGTAATTACATTGTTTGAACACCTCATCTAAGCAGCTAATCTCCAAAAACTGGTCCCCTGCCCCATGTCATACACACTCAACACCATCTAGGCCTGAGTCCCTTTAAAAACCAAGTGCTTCCGTGATTACTTGTGGTTTTTTTTAAACCCTGAGTAACTAATCTGTGTGGCTATTTGTAAGAAAAATTATCAACCAGGGAATGAAAACTCACCTTGAACTTGGAAGCAAATATAAGTTGTTCAAACCTTCAAGTGCACAGGGTCTTACTAGGTGGAGTCTTTATATTTCCCCAAAACGCCACTATTTTCTTGATTTAATCATTATTGTGTGATTGATTCAGTTTGATTTAGTCTGGGCTTTGGGAGGGGGGAAGGGAGAAAGAGGAAGAGGAGTGGTGGATAGAGGTGCATCATTGCATCATTGATGAGAGGGCCGTACCAAAGGGGAACAATAACTACAAATATGACCAATGTATGAACATAAGAAAAAAAAAGCTACTCACCAGACATTCCTGGCTTAGCTCACCCTAGTAGCATCCTTTTTAAGTACATGTTAATTGAAGTATAATAGCTAATGACATTTAAGTCCTTGGACACAATTATCCCTTAGTTAGCTGTGTTTTTGTTTTGGTTTTTTTTTTTTTTTGAGACTAGGTCTTGCTATTTTTACCCGTGGAACCACAGGCTCATGTTGCCTGGGGTACCATGGACTCAAGCAATCCCCAGCCTCAGCCTCCCAGGTAGCTGGGATTACAGGCGCGCACCACCACGCCCAGCTATTTTTTGGGACTAGGTCTAGCTGTGTTGCCCCCAGCGGGACTCAAACTGAGATCCCTAGCCCCAGCTGCTTCATAGGCTGAAGCTTACAGGCATGAGCCACCATGCCCGGCTTAGCTATGTTCTTATCCTTGTTGGGGCTGGGTTAAATAAAAACAACCGCCCCCCTCCCCAAATGTTTTCAACTCACGGAGACATTTTTTCAGCATCTGTTCATGAGCATTGTACCCAGACTTCCTGAGGATTATTGTGCCTAGAAAGCTGGGTTGTTGCTATTCCTTTTGCTTATCTGAGATCTCTGTCTCAGAGTCTGACAGAAATTATGAAACGCCCTTGCCCTGGCGCTCTTAACACAGCAGGGAGGAACTAGGCAGTCACCCTGTGTCACGAGGCCCTGGCTGAGTGTGGCCTTGTAGTGACCTTGTTTTTACGTCCAGAATAAAATTGGCTGCACCTTATGCCTTAGCGGTGCATACCTCTGACGTTCTTTTTGGAATGTGTTTTAACATTTGGTTTCCATTTTCTGTGCTTGAACTGACACTCGGCAAGTTTCACTTGGAAAGGAGGGAAAGAGAGATTACCTTTGTGGCATGCCTGCTTGTCTCCCGGAGTCTAACAGTCTTAGGAATCAGGCAGTAACGCTCCTTGGGGACTACGGGGCATTTGCCCAGGACCAGGGAGAGACCTGAGATTCAACAGGGCTGTCCAGCTGATGTTCCAGCTCTTTACTTTGCATGGTTCTGTGTCCCTGAACCCTGAGCGTGGCAGGATCATGAGGCTTGTTTAGTTCTAGCACAATGAAGAGAAATCCATGTCTTAAAGATCAAATAAAGTGTTCAGGATTATCAAAGGGATTCATGAGGGAAAGGTGGTTCTTCTATTTCTTTGAGCTAAGGGAGTAGTCAGTCCCTTAGTTCTTTTTGTTGTTGTTGTTTGTTTTTGTTTTTTGGACTAGGTCTTGCTATTTTTGCCTGTGGAACCACAGGCTCTCATTGCCCGGGGTAACACAGACTCAAGCAATCCCCAGCCTCAGCTTCCCAGGTAGCTGGGATGACAGGTGCACGCCAACACACCCAGCTATTTTTTTGGAACTAGGTCTCGCTATGGGCCCCAGGTGGGACTCGAACCGCGATCCCTAGCCCCGGCCGCTTCGTAGGCTGAAGCTTACAAGCACGAGCCACCGTGCCCGGCCTAGTCCCTTAGTTCTTATCTCTCATTGAACAATCCATTTTACCCAGAGTTCAAGCAAGTGATGTCCTTCTTTTAAATTTATTTACTTTTTAAATTTTATTCATTCTTTAGATTTTATACAATATCAGCAAATGGTTATTGGAAAGCCTTCCCCTCCTGTTGACTCAAACCCCTCTCCTTGTTTGTTGATCTATATTGAGTCCTTTGGTCGCTGCATTTTCTATGGCATTGTCCTTTTCTTGGGTGAGAGCTGTGGTCCTGGAATATAGCGAGCCGTGCTGGTAGGTGTTCAGTGTTAACTTTACATTCGGTAGCCGTTCATGCTCATTTGGAGTCTATTAGCATCTTCTCTTTGTTGTCTGTCTTCTCCAATCAATTCCGTGTCATTCATTATAGAAGATACTGGTTGTGAACAGGCATCTATTGGATGCCTTTGCAGAGCGCTTCCTCTCCTTCTGATTGTTGCTTTGCTGTGAGGCTGAGGCCCCATCTCAGTGACCTTCCTCTCCCATAGAATGGGGGAGGGGCACCTTCAAGCAAGTGACAGTCTAACGATGAACTTTGATAAGTGAATCATACTCCTCTTGGCGAATAACTTTTGTCGTTCGTGCTCTAAAAAGAGAACCACCCATACACTTGGAAATTATTCCTTTTAATGGCAGTACGAACCTTCAGCTTTCATAGGCATCATCTGCAGAGCCGTTCGCTGATGAGCACCTGTGAGCTTTCTCAAAATTAGTATCTGAAAATAATGCTGGAAATAGATGAGCAACGGCGTGTTTTTGGCATATTGAGTTGAAAACTTTAAATTCTTCACATGGAGGTAAGCAAAGTGGAGGGGCTGAAAGTGATCGAAATGTGCTATTCAGAGCTGCCCGTTTGCCCTGCCTGCTGACATGGCTGCCCCTCAGAAACTTCCAGCTCGCCTCTATTAACTGCCATTGCTCCAGAGCCAGTTTGCAAACCGCATGAAGAAATTAATATCCTTCCTCCCCAGGCACACTTCATGTGGATTAAACTAATTTTTTTTTACTTGATGGCATTATTATTTTGAAAATGGAGCTATAGAAGATTTTTTTCAAAATTAAAAATTAGCCTTGAAAAACATCTACCCGATATCAAGATGTTACCAGTAGTGAAAGAACCTTAGTAACCCTGCCCTCATTTCCCATGGGGATGCAGAGAGAATCCGGTCGGTGGCTGCACCGTTGAAATAAGCACATCACCTAAAATGAAATATCTAAAGGGGATCTCGCTTCAGTGGACACGAGTATTTTGGTCAATATATGTCTTTAATTTTTAAAAAGTATATCTTTAATAATATTTTAATAACTTAAAGATTTTTTTCCTTTAATATATATATATGAGGCTAGGTCTCCCTGTGTTGCCCAGGGTAGTCCCAATCCCGTGGACTCAAGCAATCCCCAGGCTTAGCCTCTCAGGTAGTTGGGATTACAGGCACCCACCACCACGCCTGGCTGCTTTTTCAAGACCAGGTCTCGCTATGTTGCCTGGGGTAGTCTCGGACCCGCGAACTCAAGAGATTCCAGGCCTCTTGCCTCCCAGCGCTTGGATTACAGGCACGTGCAACCATGCCCAGCTTTCTTTATTATATTATTTATTTTATTTTATATTATCTACCCTGGGGTTCTCCCATTGATAGGGTGTGGCCCCCCCCCCATTGTCTTTTGTTTAAGATTGCAGATTTTAAGGACAGGTAATGTTAAAATGGGGGAATAACCTTAGCTGGAATTTTCCTTTAGGGGGATGCAGGGGGAAGAAAGAGGTGAAATAGTTAAGGTGAAACAGATTTTTCTGGAAGGCGGGAAATCAGGGTATATAAAGGGTGTGTAAACAAAGAGAAGGGTTTGTTTTAGGATTTAATTGGGTTGGGATTTTAATATGGAGAGGAGATGGGAATCGGCCATCTTGTAAAGGTGTGAGCCATGTAAGCTTGGCCATGTGGCCATAGGGTGTGCCCCCCCCATTGTCTCCTGTTTAAGATTGCAGATTTCAAGGACAGGTAATGTTAAAATGGGGGAATGACCTTAGCTGGAATTTCCCTTCAGGGGGATGCAGGGGGAAGAAAGAGGTGAAATAGTTAAGGTGAAACAGATTTCCTGGAAGGCGGGAAATCAGGGTATATAAAGGGTGTGCAAACAAAGAGAAGGGTTCGTTTCAGGATTCAATTGGGTTGGGATTCCAATATGGAGAGGAGATGGGAATCGGCCATCTTGTAAAGATGTGAGCCATGTAAGCTTGGCCATGTGGCCACCGAGGACCTGCAACCCTTGGCTGGCCCAGGCTGGC
>PVHY01033468.1:0-11106 GCA_004024945.1 Uropsilus gracilis
GGGGGGGGAGGAAAATGATTTCCCTTCTGCCTATCTCCTCTGCTTCTGTCCTGACCCAGCCTAGGATTCTGATGAGGGAGAGGAATGAAACTGGGGGACACGCCAACGTGCCATGTATGAAGGGTGGGGTGCCCTCCCATATGACCCCAGGAAGGACTCCAGGTCACTCACAGGTGGGATCTAACTAGTATGGCTCACCTCTTCAGCCGGTGTGCGCGCACGCGGGTGTACACGAGGTCTCTTCCCCAAGCCCAGGTACCCACCGGTGGGCACCAAAACACCTGCAGGGCGCGGGGACACCCTGTGGATTTCACCAGAATCCTCAGATCCTGCCAGCAGGGGAGGCGACAAGGGGGCGCCCAACTGGCTGACGCGTGTGCCCTGCTCCGTGGCGGGTCAGGGAAACTGGGCGGGGAATGCGCCGTGTCCCTGGGGAAGCAAGGACATCAGCGTCCTCGGGACTCACGGTCTTTGAACCTGAGGACCAGAGCGCTTCCCCCTCCCAAGACCCTCCTCAGGGCGAGCGAACGCGCCCACTTCCCCGCCTTCCCTCCGCTGCACCCGCGGCGCCCCCTCCTCAGGGCGAGCGGAAAACACGACTCCCCACCCACGCGGGGGGTGGGACCCGAGCCCTCCGGCCGCGGCCTGGACCCACCCCCGCAGAGGACGGGTCTCAACCAGCTCAGCCCGGCTGCGCCTCACTCCCGGCGGCCGCCGCCGCCGCCGTCCCGGCCGGCGCCCCCTCCCCGCCGACCCCCCGACCCGGGTCCCCGCCCGTCCCCGCACCCGGCGCCCGCGGGGTCGTGGCTGCCGGCGAGGGGAGCCGGGCGTCCCTTCCCTTTCAGGGCCGCGCCCGGCTGGGGCCGACTCACCCGCGGGCCTGGGCCGGGGGCGCGCTGGGCTCGGCACTCCGGTGCCCGCGGCGGCCGCTGCAGCTCTGCCCGGACGCCGCCGCCGCCGCCGCCGCTGCCGCCGCCGCCGCCGCCGCCGCAGTTCGGGGAGGGGGCGTCACGTGACCGCGCAGCCTCCCTCCCCGGCGCCGCTCCCCCCTCACTGCGGAGCCCGAGCCACCGGCGCGCGAGCGGGGAGGCCAACGCCCCGAACCCGGCCCCGGGGCGGCCGCTCTATGCCCCCATTTCCCAGGTGCGGAAACTGAGGAGCGGCGAGGCCGAGGGCCGGCTCCGGGGACGCGGTGGCCGGCGGGCGCCCGCCCGGGAGAACCCGCGGACGGGCGGCCGCCCAAGCTCCGACGGAGGGGACCGCCTCAGCCGCGAGGGGGGCGGGGAGGTGGGGCCGGCGCCCCGGGCCCCTCGGGCCCCGCCTGTCTGCAGGGGCGGGAAGGAGCGCGCCCGGGCTGAGGCAAGGGCGTCGCGCCTGCAGCGCGTCCTCCGCTCAGAGCGGGGCGCTCGGGGCGCCGCCTCAGCCGCCCGCGGCGACCCTCTCCGGGCCGCGGCTCGCGGGCATCCTTCCCGAGCGAGCGCAGCCGGGGCGGGGCCGGGCGGGGGGCGCGCTGCCCTGGAGGCGGGACGGCAGGGTGTCGGGCTCAGGAGTTGAAAAGCCAGGCAGGAAGGGGCAGCCGGGGTCGCCCCCCGTAGTCTGACCCCCGAGGCCGGAGAGGGCAGGAGACTTGTCCAAGGTAACAGGTCAGGTCGGCCAGCAGGGCCAGCACTTGAGCGGCTCCGGTTTCCCACTCCCCACGGAGGGGACCCCCCACTGCGCCACACGGCCTCAGTTCCCCACTGAGCTCCGCTCCAAGGGGCAGCCCCAAGTGGAGGGAGAAATCAAGCAGGGTCTCCGAGGCCAGAACTGGGGGGGGGGGACAGTGGGCGAATGTGCAGCGTCAGTGTTGGAGGGGAGCTCGAGACCTCTGCTCATTCCCGGCTCTACTGAGGTGAATCTCCATCTCCTCAACCTTCATGATGAATGGGATCAGGTCAGGGAGCCCAGCGGAACTCCCCCCCTTAGAGACTTAGGGGAGACTCCAGTGTGAGAGCATGTTTATTGAGCACCTGCTGTACGTGTAACAAGCCCCTTCCTCCTTCCCCACCCTGTTTGAGCCACAGAAATACATTCTTTGAGGAAAAGCCTAGGTGCTTCAGCTTCTGGACACTGTTGAGATAAGCGGGGGAGTTTCAGCTCTGCAGTGGGGAGGAGAGGGGGGGTCAGGATCAGAGCCACATTTCCCCATCAAGAATCTCACCCCAACCAAGGAGATGAGAATTCCAAGAGAGCCGTAAATGCCTCCCCCTCAGCCCACCCCCAGCAAATGTAGCAAGACAGGGGGAAGTGGTGCCAGGTACTGGTTTTCTCCTGCACGCACCCCTGGCCCCCAGGATACAAACCCCATGTCAGTGGGCCTGGGGCTGCACTGCATTTCTGAAAGCCTTGGTGTTGCTACGGGAGACAGCTGACACCCAGCAAGGCTCTCAGGCACCAGGAAGAACCACTGGGGCTGCTCACAGGATGTTGCCCCAACCCTGGAGACCTGACCATCGTCAGGCCCGGGCCATATCCTTCTTGGGGTGCACCAAGGCTGGGTAGCTGAGAGCTGTGTGAGAAAAGCAGGCGTTGAGGCCGGCACTTGCGGGGGTACCGGAGGAGGAATCTGGTGGTGTAACTGTGACCCAGACGATTCTGCAGGGCGCCTGTCCTGAGAGAAGCTCAGTGACAGAAAACCCAAGGCCTGAACACCTTCCAGGCAGGAGGTGCAGCGCTGACCTGTCCCCAGCAGAGCGGGGCTCACACATCTCAGGGAGCCAACCAATTCCATTTCCCAAAGCACCCATCCTCTGGCTCGTCTACACTGGGCCAGATGGCGCTTTGGATTAGATTTTTGCTCACCATCCTATGCCCTCTGCTTCTCCCACTGCTCCCCCAGAGTCCTCTGAACCTGCACTGTGCACCCGAAACCAGGGACTCCCATGTCTGACCAGTAAGTGGCTGCTGATGGCACCCCGCCTCGGTGCCACACCTGAGCTGGGGGAGGGGGGAGATGGAGGCGGTGGTGGCTGCAGTCGCAGTGTGACCTTTTAGCCCTGCATGCTCCAGGGGGTCAGGGGTCTGAGCGCCTGTTGGAACCGGAGGAATGAATGTGCCTGCCCCTGGCTGAGTAGGTCAAAGAATGTTCTTCTGTGCCAGGCCTCTCCATTTCTTCTTTATAATCAAGCCTTTTCAATTACAGCATTTTCCTCTTTACTGAAAACCTCCCTCAGTGCAAGAGGCTTATAATCTCCAGCGTGTCCTAGCAGGGGGGAGGAGGGGTGCGGCACCATTCTGAAACTGGGGTCCCCAGGGAGAAGGCAACACATACGCTAAGGGGCTGGGCACAGGGCCTGGGCAGAGAAGTGAGGATTGGACAAAGGCCCCAGAGCTCTGCTTTCCCTGCCCTATTTCAGTCCAAACCACTCAGGACTGACCACTCATGCATGGCTGCCTGTGGGCATAAGCCTTTTCTCTTCCAAACACTTAAGCTGAGACTAGCTGCCACCCCCACCCCGACCTTCTCTGCTGCTAAGAAAATGGAAGTGGGCTTCAAAGGGCCCGCCCTATTGGGGCCAGAAAACAAAGATGTGGGCGCCCCAAGTGAGCTCATGCCGGAGGTTGAAGGGGACAAGAGGGAATGAGCTCCCCTATCTGTACCACCCGTGCCAGATCAAACCCGAGAGAGCAGCAGACTGCAGAGCACTGAATGAGTCCTGGGGGGGCTGGTGGAGAGAGGAAGGACGGAGGCCTTGTCTAGTCATGAGGCAGCCCTGTTCCTGGAAAGAGCAGAGGGCATGGCCCGAGGGGGAGGGGGTGGCTGTCTTGGTTTGGAGATCTTCAGGCTACACGTGAACCCAGCTGGGAGTTTTCCATCATTGAGGGCAATGAAACGTTGAGGGCAATGAAACCGTCTTGGGGAGCACCTTGGTGGTGCCGTGTCTCCCAGAGATCTTGCTGCCACCTGAGAGCTGCTAGCGCTACGGGAACAGGCACAGGGCTCAGCAGGGACACGAGGACCAGGCCCACTGCATGGGGAGGGAAGACACACTGACGCTAATTAGGCTGATTTCTTTGCTAGCATCCGAGCGGTTTGAGGTGCAGATCCAGCCCAGCTCCAACTTCTGGCTCCAAGACAACTCCAATTCTGTCGTCTGGTCTGGCTGGGACCCTTCCATCCAGAACACGGGGGACCCACCACGGACGGGGAGAGGGGCTGCAGCTGCAGAACAAACCTGAGACTCAGACTCGTAGTCCTTGCAGGCAGTTCAGCCGCTGCCCCTCCAAAGGCAGCAGGCCCAGAGTGCCTCCGGGGGTGGGAGGTGGAGACCCAGCTCACTGTCTCCTACCTAGTAGGTTCGACAACGGAGACACTGAGGTC
Organism: Uropsilus gracilis; assembly: GCA_004024945.1. Lineage (NCBI taxonomy): Eukaryota > Metazoa > Chordata > Mammalia > Eulipotyphla > Talpidae > Uropsilus > Uropsilus gracilis. The sequence goes on from PVHY01033468.1 coordinate 4,361, forward strand.
CGGAGGAAGATGCTCACCCAAATTCAGGAAGAGCTGTAGCAGTTTAGTACCCGCCCCCCCACCAGTTACACCAGAAAAGGGGCAGGGCTGAGGTACAGGAGCACAGAGGCCAGAGTACATGCAGACCTGTGCCGCTGGCTTTCCTGGGGTGCGTCCACTTCCTGGGCACAGGGCCTGCCTGGCCTGGCAGCACCAGCGCAGATCTGGAATTCAGACGGCCAGTCCGGTTGCTGTAACATGGCTGGCTCTCTCCCGAACCAAGAGCAATTTCACTTCAAAGGCACTGGCGGGGGCAGGCGCAGCCAAGTCCTTGAAAGGGTGTGTTTTTTTTTTTCCCCTTTAAGCTTGTTGGGGGGAGGGGGGGTGGAAACAGATGTGCCTTCCATTTGAGATCAATACAGTAATTATGTCGGACAAGCTCTCAGGACTGACTTCAGGGGGGTTGGACAATCTCTTGAATGAGAACGTGTGAAGACAGTGAGAAGAGCCTGCACGTCACTTGTGCTTATGGGATGGAGGCCACTTGGCAGTAGGATGCACTGTCCTGCCTCTGCTGGACGGCATGCAATGAAAGGTCAGTGTGGTTGAGAGCAAGCGCCAGTGCCAGCTTGAAAGGCAGGCCACTGGAGTCCAAAGGAGGCCCCATGGGACGCGTCTGCAACCCCCTTTTCCCCACCACAGAGCGAGGCATGGAGATGCTTACATCTGACTACAGGTTGAAATGTCACCCGCTTGCCCAAAACATCCAGAAGTACGTGCACCTGATCAAGCTGGTCCTGGGGATGACTTGCTGAGGGAAGGGTAGCGCTCATGTCCATGACTCTTGGGGGAGGGGGGGTTGACATGTGTGGCCCGAGGTTCTTGGCAATGACAACCTAATGCTGGAGGCTGCCCCTCTGGGACAGGAACTGTCCCATCAATCTTCAGTGCCCATTCTAAGCGAGTTCTGAGTATCTTTCGACAGATTCTGCAAATCAACTCATTTGGCCAAGGGGCAAGACCACGAATGGGATGAGGATGATGCAACACCAATTCAGCCATCCCTTAAGCACTCAGGGCTGCCAGTCAAGGCTAGTTTGAAAGCCCTCAGCAAAGGGGCTCTGTGTAGCTCAAGCTATGTGGCTAGAGGACCTGAGGACTCAAGGAAGACTGTATTATTTAAAATAACAAAGATCCACTCTGGATAATGACTGCAAAGGCCCATCTTTCTCATCTAGGGCCCCCACTATTGATGGGTCCTCAGCCCCATGACAGGAAAGGCTAACTGCCCTCTTTTAAGGGGCAAGAAAATCAAGACAAACCTAAAGTGCTTTTCATGACTTCAAGGGAAATGGTGACACAGGAACCCAGGTGATCAGACTGCCAAGACGACACCCTCCCCCTCCCCGCCTTCAACACTGCCACTCCATAATGCATGTGAGTGGGGAAATGGAGAGGTTTGCCATCTCAGCACTGGGGCCTTCCCCTGGCACCTGGCTGTTTTTGCTGTGAAATATCTCTCAAAGTGGCATCACTGCAGTTTATAATTTGCCTTTGAATGATTAAAAGCCCAAGTGTGGTGATGATAAAACCCCAGCTAACATCAGTGTGGACACAAGGCCTGGGGCTGGGGGCAGCAGAATGATTTTACTTTCAGAATTAGCAATACAGCGAGAGGGAAAACCCTTGACCTTAAGGGAGGGGTGGGGGTGTGTGGGTGATGAGACTGGCAGAGGGGTGAGAATCTCCTGAAGATGAAAATGCTGGCTTCTCGTCAGACTCTGAACTCTGCCCACAATCCCCTGTAACACTGAACAAACTGGGTATTAAAAGGCCAAAGACAAAGGATTTGATTCTCTGTGATTCAGTAACAGGAAAGACAGGCTTTAATGCTCATTTCACTCCAGCAGTTTGTTTAGACAGAGACAAATCATCCCTTGGGCATTGAAAACAGGTTGTTCAATCACAGCATTAGCTTCAAATAGTAACCAGGATCTGATCAACAAGTCCCTCACTCCACAGATAAACCAACCGGTCGTTTGAAATAACAAAGACCCAGTCTGGATTATGACTGCACGGAAATACAGGGATTTCACTCCCTGTATTCACTCAAGAAAACACTCATTTCTTTTTAATTTGGTAGAAAGGTTAAGAGTAATTCTAAGCAATAGTTGACCGTAGCCAGAAAGCTACTCCCTTACAGGACGAAGGCAGCCAGTGGCCACCATTTGTACCTGGAAGGCTGGGCACATTACTTTGGGAGTAAGAAATGGCCAGAAAGCAAAAGGGGGCAAACTGAAGGCCTGGTGATCTTGTGCAGACTGACAAAGGCCATAGGCCACCAGAGCTTGGGAGCCGCAGCCCAGAGATATCTCCAGCATTTCTAACAACAGACAAAACAAGAACTGGGTTTTAGATCACACCTCGTACATTTGGCCCTGGACTGCAGTGAGGGGGGCGACCCACATTACCCAAGGGGGCAGTACTGAGACTGGGTTGTCAGAAGGCGACTTCCTGAGTCACTACATGGAAGAGAAGCTCGAGAACAAACCATACAGCCGTTAACAGTAAACTGGGGAAAATACATCAGATTTCCGGGGTCATGGACTGTTTACATCAATCCCCAGAAAGACCTTACTATGGCCCAAGAGCTTCTCCGCAGGGAAAGAATAAGCGTCTTGGTGTTATTACTTCACACCAGCTACCAGCGTCAATTCTTAGGAGAGAAACAGAAGGCTGGATGCTGTAAACATCAGGGCTTGCCACATAGAATCTCCACTTGGCGTTCTCGCCCTGTCCCAGAGGCGGGCTGCTGGGACAGCTCTCCAGGGTCCCGTGGGCAGGGCTCACTGTCCCACACACTTGTCAGCCCCACCCCCACCCCCTGGGGATACAGATACTGTAGACAGAACAACACCATCAAGACATAATAATTTCACCCAATAGCCATAATTACTCTAATAAAAGGCTATTCAAAGGGGATGCTGCCAAGGTTACTACTGGAATTGATATTCCCCTGTCCTGCCCCCACCTATTATTTCAGTTTAAATTTTCAGGAAGGAAAAAAAAAGCCTAGCACCAACCCAAGGCTAAAAAAGTGCTAAGGAGAGGCATCTGAGTCAGCATCTCTGCCCCAAACAGAAAACAGGGAAACAAACGCCAGTCTGAAAATTCTATTTAGAAACCCTTCAACATTAAGAATATTGCTTCAGTTATTTGCTGCTGGGTAAAATGGCATAGCCCATCCATCCACACTTTATCCTTTTTAGGCAAAGTGGCCTAAAACATCCTTTCTGGGCATTTTGGAAAAAAGCTTCTCAAAAGGTAAAGAGATCCAAGAAACAGTGAACCTGGTAAGCTGGAGGATGGGGATTTAGTGTACAAAAACCTTCTGTTACCCAAATGAAATTTAGTCCACTTTACTCTTCTCATAAGCTGGCCAGATTCTTTCCAAAGTGCAAGGTGTATTTGATTTCCCACTTCTGCTTAATAACAAAGCAGGAGGAAGATTCTATCACCTGGAATAAATACTCACCATCCCTTCTGAAAGGCATGAAAGCAGCAAGGCCCCGGAAGCCCAGCGGGAGACATATGGGTGTCCCCACCTTCACCCAATGGATGGGGCGGGGAAAGGTGCCCCGGTAGCCAGCATGGAGGAGTCTAATTTGAAGACACTTCCACAATTATGGCAAGTTCTTCACTTTCATGCTTTATTGAAAGGAAAATAGGAATCAAAGACAGGTTTCGGTAAGCAGGTTATGTTGCTGAAGAACTGCTTTCAGTTCCGAGCAAGACGGTGTCCCATCTACTGCGATACGAATCCTTCACAGACCACTGCGTGTCTGGTGGGAAGCGTGAGCAAGGAAATAGAACAGAACTTTCTCCCCTCCCAGGACTATAAATCGCATATGTAAACATGATTTACTGGTACTGCTAAACCTGTTCAAATTTTACTTGCACCCTCCCTCCCATAACACGTCTCCCCGCCCCCTTAAATATAAAATTTGAAACATTTCCTTCAAGTCTGTTGTCCTTCAGTGCAATCTGCTTTATTTGACATAAGGCATTTGGGACAGTTGCTTCTGAATGGTTTTCTGCCTTTTGGAAGAGTCACTGTAATGTTTTCATTCTTAAATCCACTTTTTCTGTAATGCCCTAAACATGTCACACTCCTCTTCCCTTCTGGTCATTTCTGAGCAGTCAGCAAGTGGTCAAAAGATTAATGTCCAAGTAGACCAGTACCTGGGGAAAGAAACACACGTGGAGGTACAGCTGTGAAGTGCAAACTTAAGAGTTCATGTACTCCTTTAGCTGAGACGGTGTCAGCAACAGGCAACGGCCACCAGTTAAGTGACATCAGCCCCTTGGTGCTGAAGGACAGGGCGCGGGCAGCAGGTGCCAGGCTTTCCGCTAAATCACATTTCCGGGGAAAGCCATGTGTTCCTGCGCGGATCTTCACACAAGTGAATCCGATTTTATTGATGCTTTCATTTGATGGCCATTTTTCATAAAAGCATTTCTGTTGTGCTTTGCTTTAACCACATCAGGAGTTTCTTTGTGGTGGCAGCGTGGCAGACAACAAAGCGAGAGGGAGGCTTTGTTCGGCCCAGAAGCTCTGCTCCCTCATTTGGTTGAGCAAAGAACCCCTGGCATTTGATTCAAACTCACTCCTTGGCAAAATCACATTCTGCTATGAACCATTGGGACAGGTCACAAGGAATTAAAATGGAACATATCAATCTGTAAAGATTAAGGCTTGGTATTTGATGGACTGGACATTACTGGCAACCACACGGCAGTGGCCAGGGTAGGCCATGGCACTGCTGTATGTCTGCCTCAACCGTCATTCAAGAAATGCGTGATTCCTTTTTTTGAGACTAGGTCTCGCTATTTTTGCCCGTGGAACCGCAGGCTCACGTTGCCTGGGATACCATGGACTCAAGCAATCTCCAGCCTCAGCTTCCCAGGTAGCTGGGATTACAGGCGTGCGACACCACACCCAGCTATTTTTTGGGACTAAGTCTCACTGTGTTGCCCTCAGCGGGACTTGAACCGCGATCCCTCGCCCTAGCCACTTCATAGGCTGAAGCTTACAGGCACGCGCCACTGTGCCCGGCTAAGAAATGCCTTGATTGTAAAGAGATTAACTTTTCCACTGAAGTCCATATAATCCAGCAAATTCTTCTCTAATTCTTAATAGTTACACATAAATTGTTTTGCTTTAAGATGGGAGTGATAGAAGGAACTGGGAAAAAGGTAATACAAGTCTCAAAATACTATTAGCTAATCCCCTAAGCCAACTCCAAAAAGAAAGAAAATGGAATGAACATCTGGAGTGAGAAACGTTAGGCCTTATACAAGGGCTGAGCGGAGAAACAAAGAAAAGGGGGGGGTTGCAGGGTGCACAGGTAGGTGAAGGGAGTCATGCATTTTATAAAAATGTAAAAATGAAGTTCAGTGATGAGATTCAGATCGAATCAATGTAAAATTAAATTATAATGCTCACTTTAACAGAAAACTACAGTATGACTCGACATTCATGAACAAAACATGACAAACGGCACTTACCTTTAAAGCCTTCTTCTGGCATACACACTGAGGGGGGAAAAAAGAATCCCAAGGTGAGAAAACCATCAGGACAGACAGCAAGAAAAGCACTGCGCTGCCTCAGGACCAGGGTGGGGGGAGGGGTGTTTCCCAAGCAACTTCTAATTCCTCCACTCACGATTCCTCCTAGTGCTATGGGAGGTACTGACCAGAGGACGGCCTATATATTAGTTTTTGTCAAAGCAGCACACACGCATCATGGAGAGCAAAGCTGAAACCGGGGCCATCTTTCTGCACAGCTTCCTGGAGAGTGGAAGGGAAGCCAGGGGACCTGGGCGTCTCCCTGCGCCTGCGCATACTCCACCTCTCCAGGAGGAGTCATTGAGCCGTAACAGCTGTTTCTTCTGGCCTTCAGCTCTTGGTTTCCAAGGACAGGACTGTACTGCCACCTCATAATCTGAGTATTAATGTCATCTCTTAACTTCGAGGCAAAACAAATCTGCCACTGCCTACAAGAAGCTAAGGTGTTGTAAACCCAACCTCCCGTGGTCCTGAGCTCTCACTCCACACCCATACCCACCCCCCACCCCACCCCCCTGCTCAAGCTGAGCCCACTGCTGCGTCCTGGCCATGGCTCCTGGCGGCTCTGTTCGTTTGGTCTCTCTGGGGTTGGTAACTGCTGCATATTCGTGTTTCTTTCCCTCCATGTCCTCTCCAAATCAAGCAGAAGCTCCTGAAGACTATGAATTTCCAAGGACAGTCACGGATCACTGCCACATTCCCTCCGTCAAGCCCGGCTCCCCAGCTCCCATCCAGACAGGGTGCGCTCACTGCTTGCTGCCATTTCCCTTCACCACTTTCTGAAGGCAGCAGCCTCCTGGGCTCCAGGCCACAGTTCACCTCATTCTTGACCCACTGTCTTGTCTAATAGGAGGCACATTTGCCCGTAGCACGTTGGCAAACAGCACACGAGACACTGTTTGGCTCTGCCCTGTCCAGAGGCACCCAGGGTGGGGCTACCTAGTGGGAGATCACTGGCCAGGAACCCGCTACCCTCAGGCACCTGTGAGCATCAGCCCATGCGCTTAACTGTGACGATCCCCCGCCCCGCACGTCTGGATGCTTTTAGAATCCTCTAGCATTCCACTTACTTTATCTGGTCCTTGTTGCAGTAATGTTTTATTTCCCTGAACTTGGTTCTGGGAATGTTGTTTGTACAC
>PVHY01033469.1:0-11101 GCA_004024945.1 Uropsilus gracilis
AAAAAAAAAAAAAAAAAAAAAAAAAAAAAAAAAAAAAAAAAAAAAAAAAAAAAAAAAAAAAAAAAAAAAAAAAAAAAAAAAAAAAAAAAAAAAAGCCAAAACTGAAAACAGAAGCAGGAAACAACCTAAATTTTGCCTTTTGTACTGGGACACCCCAATACATCCAAGGGCTGCCACAGAGTTCTCTGAGCAAGCTGCACTCTGGGAATCATGCTGCGTCCAGCATTCCCAGAAGAAGGCTTCTCAAAAAGGATCCTTTAACAGAACCTAAAGTGCAGTTTGTACTTTACTCATCCAAAACCCAAAAACCAATGCTTTATCTGCGGGGACCCGTTTTCAGATCTCCTTGCAGTTTCTGGTGAGTTCTTCAGTACCAGTAGGAGGGAGAAAGGAAGAGAAAGTTCCAAGATCACAGATGCAGGAAAGGGGACAGTGAGCGGGATGGGCAACACTGATGTTGCCGGCCTTACTCCCAAGGGACCATTGAAAATTCCTTAGTGTGGGAGAACCAGGATCCAGGATCACTGCCGTAGGCAGACACACACACACACACACACACACACACACACACACCACCCCACCCCCCACACCCTTTCATTATCAAGAGAAAGATAGGGGGTTGTGCCTGTGGCGACAGAGGCCAACGTGTTTGGATCTCGGTGGAACCTCCAAATGTTAGGCCGTGGACAGTGACGCTCAGCAGACACCCCACATCCAGGGAGGCAAAGACAGAGAGAAAGTTTACTAGGAAAGCTGAGCTGAGGGAGACCCAGCGCCCCAACTGCACATTTGCAGGTCTTTTCATATCATTTCACAAAGCTGAAGTTACACATTTGCATTCTTATTCCAAAGCCAAGCAGAGGTGAAAATGGCAGACATGTTTAGGGACCTACATTCAATTTACAGCTGGGTTAACCATAAAGTAGCCTAAGTTAACACAAAGCTATTTGAGGGGTTCTCAGCTTGTCTTCTTTTCCAGAGGGAGGGGGTGTCTCTCAGGGCGGAACTGCTTGTGCCCTAAATCACCAGCTGCGCTGAATGGCTCAGTTTATTTTCAGTCTTTTAACATTCCAACGCCCCAACATTGTCCACAACCTTTCATTTCTACGTCCTATTGACCTCGCCGCTTGTCCAATCCTGCAGAGTTCATCTATACGTGCTCCAAGAGTATGGCACCTGTCTGTGGCGTGCTTCAGCTTCCAAGCATGTGGACGAAGACGTGATGGCCTGTAGCGGAAGGTGTGTTGCTCTCTCCTCCTTGCTGTGTCCTCTTCACTTCAGGCGGTGAAAAGAAACTCTGAAGAACAGGAACCAATAGCAGATTCATCAAGGCCTCCTCATGGCCTCTCCAAAAATCCTTAGGCCCACTTTAACACACACACACACACACACACACACACACACACACACACACTCGGCTTAACCAAGCTAAAGGCGTGAGTCCACAGGCCTGGGCCTACAGTCGGGCTGCCCACCTCTGCCACGTGGCCTGGACTTACATTGTCCTTCTCCCCAGAGTGCTAACCCCAAAATTGGCTGACCCCCAAAATAGCTGATCCCTTTCTTTGTTATCAACCAATATTTATATTTTCAAATTTTGTTTCCCACCTCCCGGGAACAGTCTTGTGAGTTACCACATTACAAAAAAAAAAACACCTGTTTTCCTCCCTCCTCCCCCCGTATCTTTCTGAAAGGAAATTATAATAAGTCCATTCTCACATTTTAGCATGTCCTTTTTTTTTTTTTTTTGAACCAGATACCTCGTTATTTTTGCCTGTGGAACTGCAGGCTCACGTTGCCCGGGGTACCACGGACTCAAGCAATCCCAGCCTCAGCTTCCCAGGTAGCTGGGATTACAGGCGCACACCACCACACCCAGCTATTTTTTGGGGACTAAGTCTTGCTACATACTCCCGGCGGAACTCGAACCATGATCCCTGGCCCTGGCTGTGGCTTCCTAGGCTGCCGCCTACAGGCATGTGCCACCATGCCCGGCCAGCATGTCCTCCTTGAAGTTGGCAATCCTAAAGCAACAAGAGACAACGGCACCCCCTATCAATTAGGCACTTGTGGGTGAGTAGTGCTCAGTCCCCCCTCCCCCCTCCTTGTCAGCTCAAGCATGGTGACTTCCAGCTCTGGCTTTGAAATGGATAAAAAAAAAATGGGAGTGGGATGGGGGGGGTGTTCATGAAAACCACCTTGAGATACCATCTTGCTCCAGTGGGAAGGCGCCCCCTTGTTGGAGAAGGTCTGGCTCACTGGGTCAGAGCAGTTCACAAGTCTCCCTTCCTGAGGCACCAGGCATGGAAGCCAAAGCCTTTAGATACCACAAGACGCGCCTGCTCGCTCTCCTCTGCAGCCAGGGCGAACTGAAACGTTAGCGCAGCGCTCACCCTGGAGTCCCAAGTCGAGTGACACCTTGGAGAGTCTGGCCCATGTGCCTCAGGCACAGAGCGTGAAGGACACCTAGTCCTACTGCAGGAGTTAGTGGTGTGAGGCGAAGACAGCTCCACCTCACAGCCTTGTCTGCAGCGAGTCACAGACATGGGGCTGAGCCTTGAGAGACCATGATGCTCAGGCTTTCTGTTGTCATAACATCCGGGGGGGTCCCCATTTCTAGCTCGAGCAGAGCTGGACCGGGAGGGCGGGGGTGAGGGGTCCCATTTCTATAGTGGCTGGTAGTGATGACACAGAGGCTTAGGGTTGTGCTTATCGCCAATCTTAAGTGATGACAACTCACATGCACTCTGCTGCTGTCTTTAACTGAGTTTCCCCCTCCCCCAAAGGAAGCAAAAGCCAAAAGACCCAAGAACTAAGCACGAAGGAAATGCTGTTTCCGTGTGAGCGACTGCGTTGCTCGCAGGCCAATCCGGGTCGGGCCTAGCAGTTAAAGGTCGGCGCCCTGAGTTTTATGGGCTTCAGTGCTCTCAGGGAACCAGGCCCACAGGCCCCACCACGCAGGGAGGCCGGGCCATGGCAGGCAGGCTGAGCAGGGGCTGGGGGGGCAGGCGAGCCCCCCGGGAATCTTCACTCTCTCTTTCGTTCTCCTTTGCGTTTTCCGAGCTCTCTTCTCCCCGTGCTCCCCTCCCAGGCCCAGGCGAGCCCGTGCACACGTGCGCACTCCCACGGGCCAGGGGTATCCGATCCCGGGGCGGGCGCAACACCACAGGTGCTGGTCCAACAGGCTAACGGTGGAAGGGCAACGCCCCTGGAAGCTCCTTTGCGCTCCAGGGACTCTCGGCTCAGCAGCCAGAGGTTGTGTGGGAATGAAAGCAGGTCCCTTCCCTCCTCCCATCCCCCCACTGGCTTCTCCCCACCCCACTCAGAAACAAAATTCAATTTCCTGGCAAGAAAAAACACCCCACCCCCACCCCCCGAGGGCCCTCCCTGTCCCTGTCCCCCTTCCACCATGTTGCCTGCCGCGCCCCCTCCACACCACGTGACGCGCCTGCTCGGGCCGCAGCCTACGCCCGTGTCCGCACAGGCCCTTGGATGTGTCCAGCTAGAAAGCTCTCCTCAGAACCCGTGGAGCGTGAGCGTCCCCAGACTGCATTTGGAGCTCAGCTCACATGTCCCCTGAGGGGGAGCCTTTCTGACCCTCCTTTTAAATACTGAAAAGCATTAGATTGTAGCCGGGCACGGTGGCGCGTGCCTGTAAGCGGCAGCCTAGGAAGCCGCTGTGGGGACCAGGGATTGCAGTTTGAGGCCTGCCCGGGGCAACGTAGTGAGACCTAGTTCCAAAAAATTAGCTGGGTGTGGTGGTGCGCGCCTGTAATCCCAGCTACCTGGGAAGCTGAGGCTGGGGATGGCTTGAGTCTGTGGTACCCCGGGCAACGTGAGCCTGCGGTTCCACGGGCAAAAATAGCGAGACCTAGTCTCAAAAAAAAAAAAAAAAAAAAAAAAAAAGCGTTAGGTGTTCAGTCATATATATTTATGTGCACTTGTTGACGACTCTCCTGGGACCTGAAAGGCAGGCCTCCCCAACATGTGTCACGTAGGCATGTGGATTACTTCAAGCTGAGTCAATTGCCCTGCAGGCTGCAGAGAACCTTTATCTCTTGCTCCTTTACCTAGAAGAATGAAAACGGGGACTAGTACCCAGATTTAGGGTTATCGCCAGAAATAACCTTTCCACTGGAGAAACCTAGCGACATGGGCAAACTTGTGATTACAGAACATCTGGTCTGGTCACGAGTCATCATCTCTCTCTTTAAAACCCCAGGCTCCTACCCCATTCCTTAGTTCAGGACCCGGACCCTCTTGTCCTAGTTAGCATTTACGTCCGTGTAGGTTCTCCATACACACGTTAGGACGTTCTTTTCGCCTACTAATCTGTCTGATGTTAATCTGATGGCTGGGCCAGGCTGAGAGGAACTCAGTGAAGCAGGGGCATGTCCTTTCTGCTCCTATAGGACTACATTTCACTTGTTTCTTGCTAAATCTCCAGATTCCCAGTCATCTCTTCCAGACTTACAGCTTGCACAACTTACCCGTTGTGCAATACCCAACTTCAGGGACTTCTTCAGCTAACTGTTCCAGGCCACTTCCAGGTCAACATGTTGCAAGATTATCCAGATCGGCTTCTTCTCATGCCTCAGACCCTTTTCATTTATCTTCCACATTCAGGCAGCTGCAGCAGCATGTGTTGAAGTCATACTTGCAAGGAGCCGCATACCCACCCCTGAGGCCTACTGGCCCCTTCTCACTCCCTGAGGGTGTTCTCAGTAAAGATTAGTCATGGAGGTAGAAGGAGTCACAGCATTCTTCAGCTCCTGCCAGTACCCAAATCTTTTCTCTTGACCTTTCAAGCTTCTATTCTGAATATGGAGAGCGAGAGAGAGGGAGAGCGAGGGAGTGAGGGAGAGCGAGAGCCAGGGAGAGAGAATCTTAACCCTCAACAGACAGACCTGAAAATTTGCGAGCTCTATCAAGTCCTTTGTCTTTACTATTCCTCCAATTGTCTGCTCCCTCCTGGCAGAACTACACTTCACCCGGATTAACTCAGGGGTAGTTGGGATCTGTGGAACTTCAGAGGAAATAATGTGTCTCTTCTGGGTTGAAGCTTTGAGAGCCAGTGTAAGTGAACGGCTTTCTCTCTTCCTCTCTGAGTAAAGCTAAGCTCCTGATAAGAGGCTGTTTTATCAGCCTGGGTTCCAAAGTAAAGACATCCACTCGCAAAGACAATGCCCCAGTCAGTCTGTGAGGGATCTGTACTTTGAGCAAGGTGACAGCAGTTCCCTCAAGTTCAAATAACTGAAATGGTGGAGGTTGCTAGTAAAACCGAAGTCAATCTGCCGAACGCCTTTGATTATGCTTCACAAGTCACAATGTTAGCCCCTCACCATTGTGACTACTGTCCCCTGGATCCCACTCGCTTTTGTCATCTCCCTTAAAGCCGTGTCCCTTAAAATGTGGAACCCAACGGGCACGCAGGAGCGCAGAGCCGTCCCTGGGACCTTCTCTGAACAAAGGGCTGCTTCTGAGCTGCTGTGTTTGCGCTTTTAGCATCAGCTCTGACCCGCTCTTAACTCGCGCTGTGAGCTGGAGTAAGTACAGTGCAGAGGCTCTTCCCGTGGAGCTCTGGATAGCGACTGCAGTGGCCGCTTTCTGAACCCCTGCCCAAGCACCCCAGGCAGCATTTGACGCTGTTACACGATCCCTTCATCCCTGCGAGACGCGTTCCCGGCAGAACCATTTATAGACCACAGACCTTCTGTCTTTGGCCCCGACCAGGCTGTTAAGCTTCCCCACCCCAGGACTGAACGCAGCCTGCAAATCTGCAACACCGGAAGGCCTGGGCGCACGGCAGGGCGGGTCTGCACGACTTCCAGCGCTGCTCGGCTAACCCGTTGTGCAACACCCAAAGCCAAGGCCCCTTTGCGCGGGGCCCTAGAGGCGGTGCCCCGTTTTTCCACGCAGGCGCCCTCACATCCCCGGTCCCCCGCTCGCCCGCCGCTTGGTAACGGAAGGAGGCCCCCCCATGCCGGGCCACTCTGGCTTGGGCACCCAATGGGCGGCCGCGCGCCCTTTAGCAGGGCGGAGCACACCGTGCGAGCCGTCCTGGTTGGCCCCCGGCCCGGCGCGGCGCGTGACGTCCCTCCGTCTTCGGCGCGTCGCCTTCCTATTAAGGCGTGACGTCGGACACCTGAAGGAGACTTGGGGACGCCGCGCAGACGCTTTGGCTCCTGGCTGGCTGCTGCTGACCCCGCCGCTGCCCACCCTGGATGAGGAAGATGCTCGCCGCCGTCTCCCGCGTGCTGTCGGGCGCCGCCCAGAAGCCGGTGAGGCGGCGGGGGCGCGCGGCCGGGGGGCCCGGGGGCGCGCGGCGTGGCGGGGCGCCGGGCGGAGCGCCGGGCGGAGCGGGGCGCGGGGGCAGCCGCGGGCCTTTGTGTGGCGGCTGGAGAGGGGCGGCTGCTGGGTCCCGGCGCCGAGCGGGGGCAGAGCTCCGCGAGCTCGGCGTGGAGGTCAGCCGCGGGCCCGGAGGTTTGCCCCAGGGGTGCGGCTTCCTTGGCCGCCGGCAGAAGCGAGCCTTGGCCGCCTGCAGTGTCTGGCGGACGCGGTTCCCCAGCGCGCTCGTTGGAAGCCTGGTTTTCGGCTCTGGACCGAGAGGCCGCGCAAGGGCTGCAAGCGTGGGCTCTGTAGCCGGGCTGGCACCGATCAGCGCTGACACGCCGTGACAGGGCGCCCTCCCCCGCCCTCCGTTTACACCCGGGCGCTCAGTTGCAGCGTGTGTAAGATGGACGCGGTGGTCGTAGTTGCCCCGCCCTGGGGTGGGGCAGGGGCGCCCAGCAGCGCCCGGTGCCCGCCGTGCGCGTGAGCTCGTTGCGTTTGGGTGTCCGGTGTGTCGCGCCTTTGTGGAACGCCGCGGTCGGCGCCGGCAGGGTTCACGGAGGGTCAGGCTCCCAGGAGCGACTTCATCCCCTTCCTCCCTTCAACCTTGAGCTTTCCTTGGCCGCCCGTGGAAGCTCATCCTAGTAGAGCCCGGGGACCTGCCCTCCGCCTGACACACATCCCCGTCACGACAGCCACGCCGCCACCTAGGGTGCGTAACGGTAGCCAAAGAAAAGTGTTGCTCGAGAGAGCTGGGGTCAGAGGTTAACCCTGGGACTCCAGCTTCAGAGGAGCCTCACACCTTCAGCTGCCTTGACCCCTAGGCACAGTGCGAGGCAGGGTTTGACAGAGCTGCCGCCAAGCTTTAACTCGCCATCCCGGCCCCAGTCACCCTGCCACGACTTGTGGCAACTCTGCTTGGTGTGGGCAGGTGGTGGGAAGGGAGGATGGCGTCCCACTGGGACGCTGACAAAGTGCAGTGTGACCGATCAGTTGTTACCGGTTTAAGTTCCACGGGCAGCTGCCGCGCGCGGATGCACGATGCACGTAGTGACGTAGAACTGAAGGTATCGAACTGAAGGTAACGATGCCACAGCAAGTGGGAAAAACACGGATACCTGGTTTCATTCATGAAATGGCACAGACCTGGCATGGAGCCAACATTTACCGAGCTCTTAGCCTGTTGCCAGGTACTAGGTTAGGTCTTTCACTCTCTTTGTTACATACATTTAATTAATTAATTTTTTGAGACGAGGTCTCGCTATTTTTGCCCGTGGAACCGCAGGCTCTTGTTGCCCGGGGTACCACGGACTCCAGCGATCCCCAGCCTCAGCTTCCCAGGTAGCTGGGATGACAGGCGCGCGCCACCACGCCCAGCTATTTTTTTGGAGCTAGGTCTCGCTACGGGCCCCAGGTGGGACTTGAACCCCGATCCCTAGCCCCTAACCGCGGCCACTTCCTAGGCTGAAGTTTACAGGTAAGAGCCACCGTGCCCCCTCTTGGTTACATTTAATTACCGTATTTGCTCCGTATGGAACAGACAGGTGTTTTCAGTGTTGCACAGACCCTTAGCGCTGTATTACCTTAAATTTAAAGGGGTGGCGTATGTAAAGGAAGCCTGAATTGGTGCAGGAAAAGGAAAGCTTGTCATCAAATTATGCTCACCTCGGCCTCCCTGTGAATAGAGAGGTCATTTCTCTTTTTTTATTTTTATTTTTTAAATCTGAGCCTCATTCCCTCAACTGTGCCCATACTCTTGGCGCTGTGCCCTCTAATCGTCCAGCCGTGTGTGGCATGAAATGCAAAGTGCGTTGCATCTTCCTCTCAGTAGACTTTGGCCTCCTCAGAAATCAGCCCAAATCGAATAGAACTGAGTTTCTGGTCACAGCGAGCTGTGAACTGGATGAAGCAAGAGCGGGCTGTAGCCTCAGGCAAGGAAAAGGACGTCACCGAGAGGAAAGACATCACCCAGAGGAAAGACAACTGCAGTGGGCAGGCCTGGGACCCCTGCGCCTAGCACCTCGCTGCTTACCGAGGGCGCCCCTGGCGCCCCCCTCCTGTCGGCAGTTTTGTGTCTCTTGCGTCCATGACAATTGACTACGGCACAGGGAAAAGCACTTTGAAGAATTACGTAGGTTATAGTGTCTGCAGCTGAAACCTTGGCGCGCTCCCTCCTCGGCAGAGCGAAGCAGCCAGCTCATCGGAGTTTCCATAACCTAATAGCCCAATAGCCCATGAGATGTCTCCGGAGTATGCCGTGCACTTTGGGCTCTTGGGTCCAGTGGGCCATTCATCGTCAGGTTCTGGTTGTGTTTATTTTATTTTATTTTTTATTTTTTTTTGAGACGAGGTCTCGCTATTTTTGCCCGTGGAACCGCAGGCTCTTGTTGCCCGGGGTACCACAGACTCAAGCAATCCCCAGCCTCAGCTTCCCAGGTAGCTGGGATTACAGGCGCACACCACCACACCCAGCTGTTTTTTTGGAACTAGGTCTCGCTACGGGCCCCGGGTGGGACTCAAACCACAATCCCTAGCCCCCACCGCTTCATAGGCTGAAGCTTACAGGCACGAGCCACCGTGCCCGGCCCAGGTTCTGGTTGTGTTTAAACGCTGGCTGTTTGGAGTGTGGGCTGTTTGGAGTGTGGAAGACGGTTCAGCCCCATCAGAGACCTCTCTCTGCCTTTGATTTTTTTAGCTGAAAACACGATTAGTGACTGATAGAAAACGCAATTGAAACTGTACCCATGGCCAGTTTCTTGTTCCGCAACGCGCCCGGCCCACGGGGAGTCTGGGTTTGAAACTTAAGACAATTTTTGCTTTAAATAGCCACTGGTCTGTGAACCACACAGGCTCCGGGATGATACATGTCTGAAGCACCAGCGATTCCCTCTTCCCACCCCACCTTCGCCTCTGGTATCCCCCACTTTGTTGTCAGAGTCTAGGGTATTTTTGTTAGTTTGCTTCGCTGCTTTCTGTTTCCCGTGAGTGAAACCCAGTATTGTCTTTCTCACATTTCACTCAGCATCGTTACCTCGAGTTCTATATCCATGTTGTCACAGTAAAGCATGATTTCACGTTGAAAGGTTTGGAATTTGGTGTGCAAAAGTGTCATTAAAGGGAAGGCAACGTCAGGTGATCCATTTTTAAAAAATCTTTTTAACAAACTCACTGTGTGAATTAAAAGTCAGGGTAGGCCCGGCACAGTGGCGCGTGCTTATAAGAGGCAGCTTAGGAAGCTGCGGCCGGAACCAGGGATCGCGGTTCGAGTCCCGTCTGGGGCACATAGTGAGACATAGTTAAAAAAAAAAACAGCTGGGCGTGGTGGCGTGCGTCTGTAATCCCAGCTACCTGGGAAACTGAGGCTGGGGATTGCTTGAGTCTGTGGTACCCCCCCCCCCCCCGACAACGTGGGCCTGCGGTTCCATGGGCAAAAATAGTGAGACCTAGTCTCCAAAAAAAAAAAAAAGTCAGGGTAGTGTTTAATATCTTACAGAACCTCGATGGAAATGTCACTGTAATTTATTAATGTTTACCTCTCAGTTGGAGAGATCAAGGTTACTAGAGTCTGGCCCAGGTGGAAGCCTTGGGGTGTTGTCCCCCATTCTTTTCTCCCTCAACTTGCCACTTTTCAGCCAACCTTCCCAAAGCTGTAAGAGGTTAGCACCTCTGACAGAAAGCCGAGTCTCTCAAATGAACGCAGAGCCCAGCGTGAATTAAGTTACTTAAGGTGCCTAAACACCTGTGGTGTCCTCTTTGAGGTCGAGTTTTCAAACTTCTTAGTTCACAGAAGATTAAATTGCGTTTGAATTTTTGATTTTTGGTCTTATTGTGTGTATTTCCATTACGATCCCTTTTTGTGAGCTCTTTACTACCCATATTCGTTTGTTTGTTTGTTTGTTTTTAAGTGGTAAGAGTTTTAATTTAAACTGTTAGAATCTGGAATTTTTGAAAAGTTTCCCCCTTTCACTTGAATGGTTCCCAAGTATCTAGAAATAAAGTTTTAGAAAGAAATTGAATGGGTTTATCAGTGGCCTCTCGAAGAGGATTTCCTTTTGACAGCTTTTTATGCTCTTATGAGAAAATGACCTGTGATCTTTTCAACCCCACTGACAGTTAAAAATTCTGATGCGCTCACACAACTGACATGACTTTTAGCTTAACTTGACTCTTCTCACCTGTAATACCAATGCCTTATCTTTGAGATTTGGAGTAACGAAACTGGAAGTAGCTAAGGAGCTTTGTGACAGTCATAATCGGGGCCCTACCTTCCTGCTTTTTATTATCTAGACCTGCCCGTCATTTTTCATTGTTTGGACTTCAGGCTTGAGAAAAGGAAATTTTGCCTTTTCTTAGTTACCTTTGTCTAACTAGTTTGTCTAACTAGTTTGATCTCTAGTTTTCAATATTCCCCCCAAACCTGTTTCTGTAGCTGCATCTAAATTAATTTTGCAATACAAGAAATATTTCTGGCCCCACAAAATTTGTTCCTGCGAAAAATAACATGTCTCTTTCATGATTGCCAAACAGAACCTTTTGTTTGCCACCTCACGCCTTTCAGCCTTACCACTTGCCAAAATTTTTTTTATCACTCACTAGTAGACATTAGTGGGCTTCCCTGACTTGTTTGAAGCATTTATTTCCAGTGTTTCAACATTTTTCCTCCAGCAGAAGCACCCTCTTCACCTGGTGCTTTACCACATAATGGCATATGGATGGGTGAAGAGATAAGGAGGTAATAGCTCTATTGGCTTACACACACATTCTCTCCCTC
>PVHY01033470.1:0-11100 GCA_004024945.1 Uropsilus gracilis
ACAGAGTCCATCTCCAGACGCTTGAAGACTTGTTCCTTTGACTGCTCCTCCTTGTCTTCCACGCTGTCTTCTCCTTGTCACCTTCAGGTAGCAGGAACTCCACGGTGCCAAACCAGCAAAGTTCACTTTCTTCTCAGGCCTAACTTTTGCACGGCCTCTTTCAGACACAAATCAAACTCAGCAAAGCAAACTCCAACACAGAGTTCAAATCTGCAAACTTCTTAACTGCATTCAGCACACATGCTGCCAGCCTGAGCCAGCCGAGGGTTGCAGGTCCTCGGTGGTCACATAGCCAAGCTCACATGGCTCACATCTTTACAAGATGGCCGATTCCCATCTCCTCTCCATATTGGAATCCCAATCCAATTGAATCCTGAATCGAATCCTTCTCTTTGTTTGCACACCCTTTATATACCCTGATTTCCCGCCTTCCAGGAAACCTGTTTCACCTTGACTATTTCACTTCTTTCTTCCCCCTGCATCCCCCTGAAGGGAAATTCCAGCTAAGGTCATTCCCCCATTTTAACATTACCTGTCCTTGAAATCTGCAATCTTAAACAGGAGACAATGGGAGGGGGCACACCCTATCAAGATGAGTTTTTCTTACCTCTCCCCATCACTGTTTCCCTGACTGTGAAGAGGATTGTTTGTTGTCATGCATATATTATAGTTCTTTATAGTTGAACAATATTACCCTGTGTCTGTGTCAATCGGAAGTGAAGAGACCCTGTATTTCATTCTGTAGCCTATGGACAGTGGGAGGCAGCTATGTCCCATCAGTCCCAAATTGAAGCCCTAGAGACAGACAGAGGGAAGTCTTAGCAGGAAAATTCTTTGGATATCTTCAGGCCAGATGAAACTTGTTGGAATAGGCAGCATTCTGAGTTTTATAGCCAAGGAAACACCCCTAAGTCATGCAGTAAGTATGAGGTCACTCCTTACATAATCTGTAATAATTCCCAATCTAACTCATAACACTTGGTGGGGGCAGGGGAAGAATCCTCACTCTAACAAATACCCTTCCTCAGTTGTATCTTAAAATAGAAACTGAGGAGGGCAATTTGGGAATTATCTATCAAAAATTTAGTAGATGTATCATAACTACCTGATTTTTTTCACTTTTATAGTAAGTTTATAATTTATGACCTCACAAAATACTGGGAATGTATATTCTAGAATATTCATAAGCATTGATTATAATGGGGAAGTGAAAGAAACAGCCTAAATGTTCATAATAAAAACCTGGATTCAATAAACTGGTATATTAAAAGAATGTAATAATACACAGCCATTTAAAAGAAAGAGTGCTCATGAGCATACATGGACACACCTGAAATATTCAAAAAGCAAGGCCGGGCATGGTGGCATGTGGCAAGTGGCAGCGTAGGATGCCGCGGCTAGGGCCAGGGATCACGGTTCGAGTCCCTCCAGGGGCACATAGTGAGACCTAGTCCCCAAAAAATAGCTGGGCATGGTGGTGCATACCTGTAATCCCAGCTACCTGGGAAGCTGAGGCTGGGGGTTGCCTGACTCTGTGGTAGCCCGGGTAATGTGAGTATGCAGTTCCACAGGCAAAATAGCAAAACCTAATCTCAAAAAAAAAATTCAAAAACCAAAGACTAGAACAATTTATGTATTGTATGCTTTTTTTAATTGATTGCACATATACATATATATGTACACTACATCATTGTCTACCCCAAGGTTCTCCAATCACCTGATCACCCATGAATCATCTTAATCTCTGTGCCCATCCCTCCCCTGATTTTACCCTCCTACCCCTCTATACTACAGTTCTGTTGGCAGTTTTAAATTTTTCTTGTCCGTTTGTTTTCTCTATATTCCTTATATAAATGGGACCATCTCGTATTTCTCTTTTTCTTTCTGACTTATTTCCACTAACATGATTCCCTTCTAGCTCCATCCATGTTGCTGTGAATGACATATGTGTGTCTTCTTTGATTGATGAATAATATTCCATTGTGTAAATATACCACATCTTTTTCAGCTGTTCAGTTTTGGGGCATCTGGGTTGTTTCCATATCTTGGCAGTTGTAAATAGACCTATACCTGCGATAAATATCCAGGTATAGGTTGTATGTTTCCTTGTGTATAAGAAAGAATATGTATGTACATAATTATATTAGTATAAAGATGTCTAGAAAAATATGTGAGACACTAGTACACCATTTGCCTCTAGCGAGGAGAACTGGGTCATTGGAAATGAGATACATTTTTCCCTATGTATACTTATGTCTCTGTTGATTTTGTAGCATGTGTATATAACATCTGTTCAAAAAATAAATATGTAAGTGCCAGCTTCTATCACCAAATGGCAACCTGGTATTAACTCAGAGGTTGAACTCAATACTTTATAAAGCAAGTTACATGATCATCTTAGCTTCTCTTACCCAAGTTCTAGTTCACTGGTTGTTGGGAATCTCAGGATGCATTGTCTCCTAGAAACAGTATTCTAGATGGTATTTTGGTTTCCCAGCTCTCCCCAAATACAAGTAACTCAGAATGCAGCTGATTTCTAGACATGGCAACCTGAGTCACCATCCCCAACACTGGGGGGAATCTTCTCTTTACTTCCACTCTGAGGGCCAGACTTTACTCTTCTCCCAATGAGAAGTCAAAGGTACTGAGGAATGTGAGTTCCTAGCATGGGGAAGGACCTAGGCATGGATGTCTACGGACTAGGAGCTCAGTGTGTATGTGTGTATTGTGAAATGAAAACCTCGCTCACATCCTGGTACCACTTCACAGCTTTGTTCAATTTGGGACATGTCAAATTGTCAAGTGTCAATTTGGGACATTTATTGATAAATAATAGTTTCTTCCTCATGGGCTTAAATGATCAGTTCATGCAAAGTATTAAGACAGTGCCTTGTACACAGTAAGTGCTCAATACTTTTTGGTTTTGGTTTTTGCCATTTTGCATCTAATGTTTTTTATTTAGCTTTAATTTTTAAAATTTTGAACCATCAAGTAATTTTTTATGTAATTCCATCTTTTTTAATGTAAAGAGAAAACATAAGAATCTAGAACTTCTCTGGAGCCCTTCCTCATCCTGTTCTCTTTCCCATCCCAGAGGTATCCACTACTCTGCAGTTGGCATACCTTCAGTAAATGTGACCCACATTTCCCATGATGCTGCATTGAAGGAAAACAACCCACCCCAGTTGTCTCCCCCTGCCCCTCTTTCTCCTCCATCAGGTGGTGAGCTTTGCCCCATTCACGCTCTTCCCCTCACTGGTCCCCAGTGCCCTGCTGGAGCAGGCTTATGCTGTACAGATGGACTTCAACCTGCTGGTGGATGCTGTCAGCCAGAATTCTGCCTTTCTGGAACAAACTCTCTCCAGGTACTGTGCAACAGGGCAGGGACAGGGGATAGGATTGGGAGCTGCTAGAACCAAGAGACTGAAAAAATGGAGAGCAATGAGTTGTTGCTCTGGCCGCTGAAATGGTGGGAGGTACAGGGCGCCCATTGCCCCCTCTCCCAGAAAAATTAATAGAGAGCTGGCTTCTAGTCCTTGCTCTACCATTTGCTTATACGACGTCAAATATAAGTCCCTTTCTTTCTCTGAACCTTAATACCTTCATCTGTAAAATGGGGAGCTTGGTCTAAATCTAATGTCTCTTCCAGTATAGACATTCCTTGACTCTGTGATCTGCTCCTGCTTTGTTTTTGTTTTGTTCTTCATATCACATTTTATTGGCTTACTGTTTGTTTATAAAATTTTAATTTTAATATTATAATTTAATAGCATCAAAATAATTTAATAGCTTCACAACTCAGTATCGGTATATGCTTCTTCCCTTACCTGCCACCAAAGATTTAGGGCCATCATCATGCTACCAACTTGACCCCTTCTACCCATGAAAACACCTCCTTCTCTTTCTTTCTGGTAATAACCATGTCTTTCACAGTGTACATGCTCTTTTTTGTTAAGTCTTACAGTTTGCTTTGGTTATTTACTGTCCAGATGAGTGGAACCATCTTTTACCTCCTAATTCATTTGACTTAACATGGTCACCTCAAATTCCATCCATGTTGTACAAAAGGCAAAAGTTTATCTTTTTTAGTAGCTGGATTTCTTGCCCAGTGTTTAATTCCTTATCTAATCATTAGCCCATGAATATTTAGATTGATTCCATGTTTTAGCTATTGTGAATAAGGCTTCTATGAACATATATTTGCTAGAACTAGTGTTTATATATATATATATATATATATATATACTTTTTTTTTTTTTTTTTTTTTTGAGACTAGGTCTCGCTATTTTTGCCTATGGAACTGCAGGCTCTTGTTGCCCGGGGTACCACAGACTCAAGCAATCCCCAGCCTTAGCTTCCCAGGTAGCTGGGATTACAGGTGCGTGCCACCACACCCAACTATATTTTTTGGAACTAGGTCTCGCTATGTGCCCCCAGCGAGACTCGAACCGTGATCCCTGGCCCCGGCCATGACTTCCTAGGCTGCCGCTTACAAACATTTGCCACCATGCCTGTGTGTTTTTGTGTTCTTCAGGTAAATATCTAGGAGTATTACTAGATCATATTGTATTTACATTTGCAGTTTTTTAAACACTTTTCATACCATTTTCCAAAGAGGCTGCATCAATTTTTAGTCCCACCAACAGTTACTGAGAGTTGCTTTTTCTCTACGCCCTCTCCAATATTTGTTGTTTCTGGTGTTTTTGATGTAGGCCATTCTCACAAGTGTGAGGTGATATCTCATTTTGATTGTGATTTGCCTTTCTCTTCTAAGTGATTTTTTCCAAGCTGGGCGCAGTGATGCACATCTATAATCCCAGTGCTGGGAGGCTGAGGCCAGGGATTGCTTGAATCCACAGGTTCAAGACTACTCCAGGAAACATAGTGAGACCTAGTCTCTAAAATGTAGCTGGGTGTGGTAGCGCGCGCCTGTAATCCCAGCTACCTGGAAGGCTGAGGCTAGGGATCACTTGAGTCCATGGGTTAGGGACTATCCCGGGCAACATAACGAGACCTAGTCTACAAAAAATAAAGTCATTTTTTTTTTTCATGTGCTTGTGTACCATCTGTTAGGTCTTCTCTGGAGAAGTATTTTCAGTTCTTTTGTTCATTTTTTGAATTGGGTCATTTGTTTCTTTGTTGTTAGTTTTCTGAGATTTTTTTTTTTTTGAGACTAGATCTCACTATGTTGCCCGGGTTATTTCCTGGCCCGCAAACTCAAGCAATCCCCAGCCTCATCCTTCCAGGTAGCTGGGATTACAGGCTCCTGCCTCCGTGTCTGGCAGCTTTTTTTTTGAGATAAGGTCTCACTGTGTTGGCCGGGGTAGTCTCGAAACCGCGAACTCAAGCGATCCCTGGCCTCTTACCTCCTCTTACTTGGATTACAGGTGCATGCCACAACGCCCAGCTTGAGTTTTATGAGTTCTTTATATATTTTGGAAATTAACCCCTTGTTGGGTATATGATATGCAAATATTTTCTCCCATTGGTGACTCTCCTTTGAAGGCTGAAATTTCCCTTTGGAATTAGGAAACATCAGCCTCATTTAGAGGCCATGGTAGGTTATTGGACTTAAAATCCGATTTCGTATTTCTTAAGCAAAAACCATTTTTGTCACCTCAGACCTCTTATGTCAGGGTGGGCCACACATTGTGAGTTCACAGAATCCTTGAGATGACTGACACCACTGCATCATGCCTTCTCTCTCTTCTTCCTCTGAGCCCCTGGGATGTAAGAAATTTCTTTGCTTTATTTTATTCTTTTTATCTTTTTAATTTTAATTTTCCTTGTTTTATTTTAGGGTTAAATTTATTTTAGAATTAAATAAATGCATTTATATGCATATATGTAAACAGATGTATATGTGAAAGAGAGGAGACATATATGAATACATGTTTGTTGGGTTTTTGTTTTTGTTTTTTGAGACTAGGTTTCATTATTTTTGCCTGTGGAACCACAGGCTCACGTTGCCTGGGGTACCACAGACTCAAGCAATCCCCAGCCTCAGCTTCCCAGGTAGCTGGGATTACAGGCACGCACTACCATGCCCACCTATATTTTTTTGGAACTAGGTCTCGCTACAGGCCCCTGGCAGCACTCAAACCTCGATTCCTGGCCCCGGCCCACATGTGCCACCATGCCCAGCCTGTTGTTTGTTTTTCAAAAGAAAACAATTCATTTGTTACAGAAAAAATTATTTTAACAGTTCACATCGAGTTGAGGGTACATTTGAGAAGGGATCATAATAGTAAAAGTTGGAATCCATTGACTTGGAGCTAGAAACCCAAAGAGTCATGAGTGTGCAAACACTACTATCACCTTTCTCCCTCAGGTGTTTCCTGGGGTGCACTTGACTTCTGTGATTAAGATTATGGGGAATGTGAATAGCCTGCCTTAGGACCTTTACCATAATGGTGTAATCATGTGAGAAACTTTCCTTGCAGCCTTTTATGCAACCTCTAACTTCCCTGTTCTCCTCTGAAATACATGCAAACTCTAGCTGGTAGGGGGAAAAGCACCCCACAAGCACCTACACTAGAATAAGAGAGAAGTACCTCTTCAAAAGAGGAATATGTATCTCAACTTTCCTTAGGGCCTCAAGCCCTTCTGGGGACTTTCTTCCCTCACTAAGGACTAGGAAACCCCATGAGACAACTAGCTGGGAAACAGGAACTTGGGGCCAGGTCTAAACTACTCAGACTCAGTGGGGTCCTTATAACAAGTTGACCCTGTAAGTCAGACTTTAGCAGGCATTAGTCACCCATGGGTGCCTGTTTCTGAGTTTCCTGAAAGCCAGACAGAATGGGCCCTGATCTCACATCACCTTTTACAGCAGCATGCTAGGCCATGATGATGAGCCAGCATAGGCATGGTCTCCATCCTCCTGCAGTTCATAGTCACACAGAAGAGCCAAGGACCAACTCTCATTGTCATACAAGTGAAATTGGGCATGGGGAAGACCCTGCAATCATTGCTTTAAAGCAGAGAACCACAGTTTCCAGACCACCGAGCGGAAGGCTCTGGCCCAGGGAGGGAGGATTTCCTGAGGATATCTTGTCTTTTGAGGACTGGCTGAAGGGGAAAAATAGGATCATTTGCCTCAGTCAGAAAATTCTTAGGCACCAGCATAACTGCTACTGTCCAATCTCTGAGGGTAGCCGTGACAAATGTGGAACTGACTATCCTGAGAGGTCCCAGTATGTGGGGAAGCTGTGGGGAGTTATTGTTGGGGAACCAGGAAGCCTTGCCACCATCAGCACCATCCAAGCATGGACTGGTTAAATCACATGCCATTTTTGAGTTCTTGGGACCTGTACTACTTTCAATTCTGTATGTGTAATGCCTCCTTGACTTTTCATCACAACTTGGCGTTCTTCTCTTCATTTTATTTATTGATTGATTGATTCATTCATTCATTTACTTATTTTTAAATCCTACTGCAAATGCCTAATGGAGCACGAATAATTCAGTTATCTAGGTAGAATGTCGCAAAATCATAATAGAATTATGAGGGATGGGGAATCCCTGGTTGAGTTTTTTAAGTATTGATTCTATCCTTGAACAATCCTTGAGATTTGATTCTCAAAAATATATGAAGTAAAATCATTTGTATAAAGCATAAAATGAGAGGTGAATTTATTTATTTTCCTTGATTGCACATATATATACACACACACCTATATGTATACATATCACATTATTGTCCCGAGGCTCTCCTACCACCCCATCACCCGTGAACCCTCTTTAGCTCTTGTGCCGTCCCCCACAACCACTCTTACCCCCTCCCCCTCTCTTGCTTTATGCCTCAATTCCATTGGCAGTTTTATATCTTTTTTGTCCATTTGTCTTCTCTGTAACCCTCATGTAAGTGAGACCATCCCATATTTCTCTTTTTCTTTCTTGCTTAATCCCGCTAACTTGATTCCTTCTATCTCTAACCATGTTGCTTCTCTTCATTTTAAAGATGAACCTGCTGAAACACACAGAGGGGAAATGACCCTTGGGGTTGCCTAGCAGTGACAGCACTGCTAGTAGCAGTGATGGTAGAGCTAGGGTTCGAACCCATCTGGCACCACAGCTTTTTACCAGCCTGGTGTAGGTATCCACGTTTGGGGCAGTAGAGTCAGAAAGGCTTCAGAGATCAATGGAGAGGGGTGAAGCTCTAGGTCCCACGTAACCTAGAAATTGTTCTCTTTGCTCTTCCAGCACCATCAAACGAGACGACTTTACCTCTCGTCTCTTTGACATCCACAAGCAAGTTCTGAAAGAAGGCATTGCTCAGGTACCATTCCCCACGCCACCCCTGCCTGGCACCTATCCCTCCCACCTATGTTATTGTTTATTAGGAGTTCTTCTGATCACCCTAAATACATGTCCAGCTGCCTCGCATTGTTCCCTCTGGGTCTAGACATCAGTGACTAGCCCTGAGATTACCCAAAAAATGATCCCACTGGGTCTGGGAGTGTGGCAGGGCCCTGATCTCTGTGTAGAGTTCTCAGTACGTCTTGCTTCATGGCTGGTCCCTCGGAGCCAGCTCCTGGGCGGATGTCCTCAGCCTTCAGTTTTCCCCACAGACTGTGTTCCTGGGTCTGAATCGCTCAGACTACATGTTCCAGTGCAACGCAGATGGCACCCGAGCCCTGAAACAGATTGAAATCAACACTATCTCTGCCAGCTTTGGGGGCCTGGCCTCCCGGACCCCAGATGTGCACCGGTGGGTCTCTTGGGCAGCCCTGGGCACTCTGGTGAGGTGACAACTTAATGAACCTACAGTCGTGGTGGGGGAGGGGCAGGGATCTTCAGCTCTCACTGTACCTTCCTAGGTTTTGGGAGTTGTGCTCCTCACCCATCACACCACAGCGGTTTCAATTTGTAATTAAATCTTGGCATGTCAGGGAGGGAAGGGGTGACACAGCACGTAAAGTGCTGTCCCCTCATACAATTTAGTATCCCAGGCAGAGGGAACAGTATTTACAAAGGTCCTAAGGAGATAAGGAATTTGATAGCTAGAAGATCTGCAAAGAGATCAGATTCCGAGGCAGAGATGGATGCAGGGACTTCCTGAGATGCTGCGGGTTGCTATGACTGCAAATGGTCTACAGCATGACCCCAGACAGCATCTGGGGCTTAAGGGAAAGGGTTTCAGCTCCTTGGGAGGCTCGTGTGGAAACACAAGGCTTCAGGGTCCTTCTGGGAATGTACACCAGGGGCCAGGGCTAGGGCATCCCAGTACCTTCTGGTCTGAGGGTGGATCCTCCAGGAACGTGGTGGTAAACTTCATTTCAATGATCAGCTGATTCTCAAAATGATGTTCCTGTAAGTATGTGTGAGGTTCCAGTCAGAGGGGTCCTCTTAGTCTGCCCAGTGACTGAACAGCCCCTCTCTTCCAACAGGCATGTTCTCAGTGTCCTGAAAAAGACCGAGGAGGCTGCCAAGATCCTTCCCAATAATCCCAGCAAGGGACTGGCCTTGGGGATCGCCAAAGCCTGGGAGCTCTACGGCTCAGCCAAGTAAGTGGGGCAAGTGGCCACGGAGTCCTGTTTTAAAGTCAGCATTCCCGTGTGCAGCAGCTTCTTTGCTTAATCACCACCTGGCATCATTAGGAATTGAGGGAGTTTTTCTATCTTAAAGTGCCAAAGTTATTTTAATGAAATTTTGCATTTATTTCTTAAATAAGAGATGACTATCATTTTCCCCTGTTTGCTGAAGGTATCATTATGGTTGTCAGTAATTGCATTTTGCAGAGAAGTTACTAGAGAGGTATGTGAAGCTGTTTGCCTGTACTAATGACCCTAAATGTCAGCCTTCAAACGCGCATCCTTTTTCTTCCCACTTCTTGTCAGTTCCCTGCTATTGGCTCTTCTTAACTGATGTCAGTGTGCTTGAATTCCGAATTCTCTGCACCCGTCCCATGCCTCCTTTCCGATTTGCTATGCTTTGGGAAAGCAAATGATCTGGCTTGTTATGATTCTGTCTAAAGAATACGAGAGCCTCTTTGATGAGTGAATACATAAACGTTGGTTTAGGGAATTTATGGAATCTTTTTTAATTGCTTAGAGGGATTTTTGCTTCCTTCCTATTTCTCAATGGTGTTGCAGATGTGTGAAGATGCTAGGTAAGTGACTTCCGGATAAGGAAGAGGTCCTGTACTAACATTGATTGCATTAACAGAGCACTCATAATTAACCTTAATGAGCACTTACCCGTGCCCCACTTTGTGCTAAATGCTTTAGATACAGGATCCCATTGCTGCCTTATATTAAACCCTCCTAAGTAGAGACTTCCACCATTTTCAGATGTGGAAACTGAGGTTCAGAGAAATCAAGTGAATTGTTATAGGTCAAGTGGTGATGGGTAGTAGAGCTGAGTCTGCCTCCCTCCAGACCCTGCATTCTCCATCTCTTCACCACCTCCAAGAGAACCTCTCTGAGCCTGCTAAGCCTTTCTAAGACTTCAGAATCATCAGACTCAATTCATCCTCATGGGAGAAATAGACTGTCAAGTAGAACTCTTGGCTGGGTTGTACTTTGAGAGAATGAACCAGGAATGGGTCAGATGGGGTGCTGCTGATGGGTCAGCAGTGTAGTCTGGCTTCCTGGCCAGGTTTAGCAGGACACAAGGTGCAGGAGGCCTGTGTGTGCAGATTCAGGCTCTGCTGTGGGGGTCTGAGCCAGGGCTGACTTCCCCCACTTGACAGTCAGAAAGGACTGGGGACCTGACATCTGTCCCTTCTCTGAGTGTCAGTTTCCTGACGTTTGTTAAATGGAGGTTGTAATATATAAATGGTGGTGGTGAGAATTCAATGAAAAATGCTTAAGAAAATTTTATATTATTGAAAACTTTCAGGCCGGGCACGGTGGCTCGTGCCTGTAAGCTTCAGCCTATGAAGCAGCCGGGGCTAGGGATCGCAGTTCGAGTTCTGCCTGGGGCCCGTAGCAAGACCTAGTTCCAAAAAAATAGCTGGGCATGGTGGCGCGCACCTGTAATCCCAGCTAACTGGGAAGCTGAGTCTGGGGATTGCTGAGTCTGTGGTACCCCGGGCAACGAGAGCCTGTGGTTCCACGGGCAAAAATAGCGAGACCTAGTCTCAAAAAAGAAAAA
>PVHY01033471.1:0-11110 GCA_004024945.1 Uropsilus gracilis
AAAAAAATAAAAAAAATGAAAACACACACACACAAAAAAAACAAAAACCATGGTCACACCTAAAAGAAATCACATTAGCAGAAACAAGTTAAAAAGATAAAGACAGACACCAAATGGTTACAACTCGGGGTGAGGGGGCGGGACAGAGGGGGAATGGTCAGGGAGGGTGGGGGGGTGAATCCCAGTATTACAAAGATATGAAATGTATATATATATAAACTATTTGATTATAAAAAAATTTTTAAAAAATCAAAAAAAAGTCTACAAAGAAGATAAAAAAAAATAACAAGTAGACAAGTAGGAGAAATCATGACTTAAGTACTGTGGGTGATATGGACTTATATCCTTTTCTACCCCATGAAGTGTAAAACAGAGAGACATTTCATGTATGATCATCAAAGTACAGAGAAGTCACAAAAAGATATATACTGTTACCTTTGGAATCTGATTAATTTCAGAATGTTTTTCACTGAAAACACTACCTGTTGGCCTGAAAGTTCTACATCAGCAGGAATTTGCATGAAAAGGTGTTAATAACAAGTGGGAGAAATCATGACTTAATATCTGTGGCTGATATGGACTTATTTCCTTTTATACTCCATGAAGTGTAAAACATAAATTTCATCTATGATCATCAAAGTACAGATAACTCACAGAAAGGTATATACTGCACACTTTGTTATCTGATTGATTTCAGGAGTTTTCTTGCTGAAAACATTGCCTGCTGGCCTGAAAGGCGTAAAGCAGCAAGATTTTGAATGAAAAAAGGGTTCATAAAAAGTGGGAGAAATCATGACTTAAGAGCTGTGGGTGATATGGACTTTATCCTTTTCTACTCCATGAAGTGCAATACATAGGTTTCATTTATGATCATCAAAGTACAGAGAAGTGACAGAAAGATATATACTGCACCCTTTAGAGTCGGATAGATTTCAGGATATTTCTCTCTGTAAACACATCCTCTTGGCCTGAAAGACCTAAATCAGCAGGAATTTGATTGAAAAAAGGGTTAATAACAAGTGTGAGAAATCATGACTTAAGATCTTTGGGTGATATGGACTTATATTCATTTCTACTCCATAAAGTGCAAAACATAGATTTGATCTATAAACATCAAAGTACAGAGAAATCACAGAAAGATATATACGGCACCCTTTGCAGTCTGATTGAATTCAGGAGGTTTCTACCTGAAAAAACTGCCTTTGGCATGAAAGGCCTAAATAAGCAGGAATTTGACTGAAAAAAGGAATAATAACAAGTGGGATAAATCATGACTGAAGATCTGTGGGTGATATGGACTTATCCTTTTCTATTCCATGAAGTGCAAAACAAAAATTACATCTATTATCATCAAAGTACAGAGAAGTCACAGAAAGATATATACTGCTCCATTAGGAGTCTGATTGAATTCAGGAGGTTTTTCCCCTAAAAACCTGCCTTATGACCTGAAAGGCCTAAACAGCAGGAATTTGAATGAAAAAAGCATTAAAATCAAGTGAGAGAATTCATGACTTAAGATCTGTGTGTGTTATGGACTTATATCCTTTCTACCCCATGAAGTGCAAAACATAGAAAGATTTCACTATGATCATAAAAACAGAGAAGTCACAGAAAGATATGGACTGCACCCTTTGGATTCTGATTGAATTCAGGAAGTTTCTCGATAAAAACACTGCCTGTTAGCCTGAAAGGCTTAATCATCAGAAATTTGAATGAAAAATGGGTTATTAACAAGGGCAAGTAATCATGACGGTAGATCTGTGGGTCATATGGACTTATATCCTTATCTACACCATGAAGTGTAAAACATCGATTTCATTTATGATCATCAAATGCAGAGAAGTGACAGAAAGATATATACTGCGCCCTTTAGAGTTGGATAGAATTCAGGAATTTTTGTCTGTTAACAAATCCTCTTGGCCTGAAAGGCGTAAATCAGCAGGAATTTGAATGAAAAAAGTGTTCATAACAAGTGGGAGAATACATGACTTAAGATGTTGGTGACATTGACTTATATCCTTTTTACCCCATGAAGTATAAAACATAGAGAGATTTCATCTATAAACATCAAATTACAGAGAAGTCACAGATAGTTACATACTGCACCCTTTGGAGTCTGATTGAATTCATAATGTTTCTTGCAGAAAACACTGCCTGTTGGCCTGAAAGTCCTAATTCAGCAGGGATATAAATCAAAAAATGTTTAATAACAAGTGGGAGAAATCTTGACTTAAGATCTGTTGGCGATATAAACTTATATCATTTTCTACGCCATGAAGTGTAAAACATAGATTTCATCTATGATCACCAAAGTACAGAGAACTCACAGAAATATATATAATGAAGCCTTTTGAGTCTGATTGAATTCAGGAGGTTTCTCTCTGTTAACACATCTTGTTGGCCTGAAAGTCCTAAATAAGTAGGAATTTGAATGAAAAAGGGGTTAATAACAAGTGCAAGAAATCATGACTGACGATCTGTGGGTGATATGGACATATATCCTTTTCTACACCATGAAGTGTAAAACATAGAGATTTCATCTATAAAAATCAAAATACAGAGAAGTCACAGAAAAACAAATACTGCAGCCTCTGGAATCTGATTCAATTCAGGAGGTTTCTCGCTGACAACACTTCCTGTTGAACTGAAAGGCCAAAATCAGCAGGAATTTGAATGAAAAACTGTTAATAACAAGTGGGAGAAATATTGACTACGATCTGTGGGTGATATGGACATATAATCTTTTTGACCCCATATAGTGTAAATCATAGATTCCATCTATGATCATCAAGTACAGAGAAGTCACAGAAAGATATATAATGCACCTTTTAGAGTCTGATTGAATTAAAGAGTTTTTTCGCAGAAAATACTGTCTGTTGGCCTGAAAGGCCTAAAACAGCAGGAATTTGAATGAAAAAAAGGGTTACTAACAAGGGCAAGAAATCATGCCTGAAGATCTGTGGGTGATATGGATTTATATCCTTTTCTACACCATGAAGTGTAAAACACAGAGAGATTTCATCTATGACCATCAATTTAAAGTGAAGACACAGAAAGATATATACTTCACCCTTTGTAGTCTGATTGAATTCAGGAGGTTTCTACCGGAAAAACTGCCTGTTGTCCTGAAATACCTAAATGACCATGAATTTGAATGAAAAAATGGTTAATAACAAGTTGGAGAAATCTTGACTTAAGATGTGTGGGTCATATGGACTTAGATCATTTTCTACTCCATGAAGTGCATAACATAGATTTCATCTATGATCATCAAAGTACAGAAAAGTCAGAGAAAGATATATACTGCACGCCTGGAATCTGATTGAATTCAGGTTTCTCAATGAAAATACCGCCTGTTGCCTGAAAGGCCTAAAAAAGCAGGAATTTGAATAATAAATGGTTAAAACAAGGGCAAGAAATCATGTCCTAAGATCTGTGGGTTGGGCTTATATCCTTTTCTACACCATGAATGTAAAACATAGAGAGATTTCATCTAGATCATTATATACTGAGAAATCACAGAAAGATATACACTGCACCATTTGGAGTCTGATTGATTTCAGGAGGTTTCTCACTGAAAACACTGCCTGCTGGCCTGAAAGGCCAAAATAAGTAGGAATTTGAATGAAAAAAGGGTTAATAACAAATGGGAGAAATCATGACATAAGATCTGTGTGTGATATGGACTTATATCTTTTCTACTAAAAAAAGGGCAAAATATAAATTTCATCTATGATCATCAAAATACAGAGAACTCACAGAAGGATATAAACTGCAGCCTTTGGAGTCTGATTGAATTCAGGAGGTTTCTGGCTGAAAACACTTCCTTTTGGCCTGAAAGGCCTAAATCAGCAGGAATTTGAATGAAAAAAAATGTTAATAACAATGGCAGGAAATCATGACATAAGATTGTGGGTAGTATGGACTTATATCCTTTCTACCCCATGAAATGTAAAACATAGAGAGACTTCATGTAGATGATCAAATACTGAGAAATACAGAAAGATATGTACTGCTCCCTTTGGAGTCTGAGTGAATTCAGGAGATTTCCACTGAAAACCCTGCCTGTTGGCTTGAAAGGCCAAAATCAGCAGGAATTTTATTGAAAGAAGAGTTAATAACAAGTGAGAGAAATCATGACTTACATCTGTGGGTGATATGAACTTAGATCATTTTCTACCTTATGAAGTATAAAACATAGATTTCATCTATGATCAACAAAGTACAGAGAAGTAACAGAGATATATACTGCACCCTTTAGAGTCTTATTGAATTCAGGAGGTTTGTCGCTGAAAACATTGCCTGTTGGCCTGAAAGGCTTAATTCAGCAGGAATTTGAATGAAAAAGGGTTAATATCAAGGTAAGAAATCATGACTGAGGACTTATGTGTGATATGGACTTATATCCTTTTCTAACCCATGAAGTGAAAACATAGAGAGATTTCATCTATAAACATTAAATTACAGAGAAGTCTATTTACTGCACCTTTTGGCTTCTGATTCATTCAGGAGGTTTCTCGCAGAAAACACTGCCTATTAGCCTGACAGGCTTAAATCAGCAGGAATTTGAATGAGAAAAGGGTTAATAACAAGTGCAAGAAATCATGACTGAAGATCTATGGGTGTTATGGATATATATTCTTTTCTACACCATGAAGTGTAAAACATAGAGAGATTTCATCTATAAACATCAAAGTACAGAGAAGTCACACAGACATATACTGCACCCTTTGGAATCTGATTGAATAAAGGTCGTTTCTCACTGAATACAGTGCCTGTTGACCTGAAAGGCCTAAATGAGCAGGAATTTGAATTAAAAAGTTTAATAACAAGTGGGAGAAATCATGACTTAAGATCTGTGGGTGATATGGACATGCATCTTTTTCTACCCCATGAAGTGTAAAACATAGAGAATTCATCTATAAACCTCAGATTACAGAGAAGTCACAGAAAGATATATAGTGCAACCTTTGTAGTCTGATTGAATTCAGGAGGTTTCTCCCTGAAATTCTGACTTGTGGCCTGAAAGGCCACAATGAGCAGAAATTTGAATGAAAAAAAGGTTAATAACCAGTGGAAGAAATCATGATAAGATTTGGGTGATATGAACTTAGATCATTTTCTATCCCATGAGGTGTTTAACATAGATTTCATCTATATCACCAAAGTATAGAGAAATCACAGAAAGATATATACTTAACCCTTTGGAGTTGATTGAATGCAGAAGGGTCTGGCTGAAAACATTGCCTGTTGATCAAATGCTTAAATCAGCAGGAATTTGAAGGAAAAAGGGTTAAAAGACAAGTGGGAGAAAACATGACTTAAGATCTGTGGATGATATTGACTTATATCCTTTTCTACCCAATAAATTGCAAAACAAAGATTTCATTTTTGATCATCAAAGTACAGAGAAGTCTCAGAAAGATATATAATGTAACCTTTAAGTCTGTTGAATTCAGGAGGTTTCTTGCTGAAAACACTGCTTGAGGTAAAAGGCCTAAATCAGCAGGTGTTTGAAAAAAAGGGTTGATAACAAGAACAAGAAATCATGACCTAAGATCTGTGTGTGATATGGACTTATATCCTTTTCTAATCCATGAAGTGTAAAATATAGAGCGATTTCATCTATGATCATCAAAGAAAAGAGAAGTCACAGAAAGATATATACTGTACCTTTTGGAGTCTGATTGAATTCAGAAGGTTTCTCGGGAAAATAATCCTATTGGCCTCAAAGGCCTAAATCAGCAGGAATTTGAATGAAAAAAGGGTTAATAGTAATTGTGAGATAACATGACTTAAGTACTGTGGGTGATATGGACTTATATACTTTTCTACTCCTTGAAGTGAAAAACATAGATTTGATCTATGATCAACAAAGTACAGAGAAGTCTCAGAAATATATATTCTGCACCCTTTGAGTCTGATTGAATTCAGTAGGTTTCACCTGAAAACACGGCCTGTTGGTCTGAAAGGCCTAAATAAGCATGACTTTCAATGAAAAAAGGGTTAATAAAAGTGGGAGATTATGACTTAAGATCTGTGAGTGATATGGACTTATTTCCTTTTCTACACCATGAAGTGTAAAACATAGATTTCATCTATGATCATCAAAGTACATAGAAGTAAAAGAAAGATACATAATGTTCACTTTTGCATCTGATTAAATTCAGGAGGTTTCTCGCTGAAAATACTGCTTGATGGCCTCAAAGTTAAATCAGCAGGAATTTGTATGACAAAAGGGTAATAACAAGTTCAAGAAATCATGACTGAAGATCTGTAGTGATAAGGATTTATATCCTTTTCTACGACATGAAGTTTAAAACATACAGAGATTTCATCTCTGATCAACAAATGAAACAGAAGTCACAGAAAGGTATATGCTGCACCCTTTGTAGTCTGATTGAATTCAGGTGGTTTCTCCCTGAAAATTGCCTTATGGTCTGAGAGGCCTAAATCAGCAGGAATTTGTAAGAAAAAAGGGTTGAAAACAAGTGGGAAAATCATGACTTAAAATCTGTGGGTGATATGGACTTACATCCTTTTCTAATCCATGAAGTGCAAAACATAGATTTCATCTATGATCATCAAACTACAGAGAAGTCACAGAAATATATATACTGCACCATTTGATTCTGATTGAATTCAGAAGGTTTCTCACTGAAAACACTGACTGTTGGCCTGAAAGGCCAATTCAGCAGGAATTTGAATGAAAAAAGGGTTAATAACAAGTGGAGAAATCATGACTTAAGATCTGTGGGTGATATGGACATATATCCTTTTCTACTCTATGAATCTCAAAACATAGATTTCATCTATGATCATCAAAGTACAGAGAAGTCACAGAAAGATATATACTGCACCCTTTGGATTCGGATTGAATTCAGAAGGTTTCTCCCTGAAAACACTGCCTATTGGCCAGAAAGGCCTAAATCTGCAGGAATTTGAATGAAATAAGAGTTAATAACAAGTGGGAGAAATCATGTCTTAAGTACTGTGGGGGAAATGGACATATATCCTGTTCTACTCCATGAATGCAAAACATAAATTACATCTATCATCATCAACATACAGAGAAGTCACAGAAATATATATACTGCACCATTTGGAGTCTGATTGAATGCAGGAGTTTTCTCACTGAAAACAATGCCTGTTGTCATGAAAGCCAAAATCAGCAGAAATTTGAATGAAAAAAGGAATAATAACAAGTGGGAGAAATCATGACTTAAGATTTGTGGGTGATATGACTTATATCCTTTTCTACCCCATGAAATGCATAACACAGAGAGATTTCATCTATGATCATCAAAGTACTGAGAAGTCACAGAAAGATGGTTACAACTCGGGGTGGGGGGGCGGGACAGAGGGGGAATGGTCAGGGAGGGTGGGGGGGTGAATCCCGGTAAAATAAATAAATAAATAAATAAATAAATAAATAAATAAATAAATAAATAAATAAAAAATAAAAATGTTATCATAAAGAAAAAAAAAAGATATACACTGCACCCTTTGGAGTCTGATTGAATTCAGTAGGTTTCTTTATGAAAATACTGCCTGTTGGCCTCAAAGTCTTAAATCAGCAGGAATTTGAATGAAAAAATGTTTCCTAACAAGTGGGAGAAATCATGACTTAACATCTTTGGGTGATATGGACTTATATCCTTTTCTACCCCTTGAA
This sequence comes from Uropsilus gracilis, assembly GCA_004024945.1. Classification (NCBI taxonomy): domain Eukaryota; kingdom Metazoa; phylum Chordata; class Mammalia; order Eulipotyphla; family Talpidae; genus Uropsilus; species Uropsilus gracilis. The sequence goes on from PVHY01033471.1 coordinate 7,676, forward strand.
GTGCAAAACAAATTACACCTATCATCATCAAATTACAGAGAAGTCACAGAAAGATATATACTGCTCCCTTTGGTGTCTGATTGAATTCAGGAGGTTTCTCCCTGAAACACTGCCTTATGGTCAAAAGGCCTAAATCAGCAGGAATTTGAATGAAAAAAGGGTTAATAACAAGTGGGAGAAATCATGACTTAAGCACTGTGGGTGATATGGACATTGAAAACACTGCCTGTTGGCAAAAAGTCCCAAATACGCAGTAATTTGAATGAAAAAAGGGTTAATAACAAGTGGAGAAATCATGACTTAAAACCTGTGGGTGATATTGACTTATATCCTTTTCTATTCCATGAAGTGCAAAACATAAATTACATCTATCATCATCAAAGTACAGAGAAGTCACAGAAATATATGTACTGCACCAATTGGAGTATGATTGAATTCAGGAGTTTTCTCATGGAAAAAACTGCCTTTTTGCCTGAAAAGCCAAAATCAGCAGGAATTTGAATGAAAAAAGCGTTAGTAACAAGTGGGAGATAGCATGACTTGACTTAAGGTCTGTGGGTAATAAGGACCTATATCCTTCTCTAACCCATGAAGTATAAAACAAAGAGAGATTTGATCTATAAACATAATAGTACAGAGAACTCACAGAAAAATATATACTGCACCCTTTGGAGTCTGATTTAATTCAGGAGGTTTCTCCCTGAAAACAGTGCCTTATGGCCTCAAAGGCCTAAATCAGCAGGAATTTGAATGAAAAAACGGTTAATAACAAGTGGCAGAAATCATGACTTATATTGTGGGTGATATGGACTTATATCCTTTTCTACTCCATGAAGTGCAAAACATAGATCATCTATGATCAACAAAGTTCATTCCTAGTAGTGGGATTACTGGGTTGAATGGTAATTCAACTTTCAATTGTTTGCTGGTCCTCCACACAGTTTTCCATAGTGATCGACCAGTTTGCACTCCTACCAGCAGTGTAAGAGTGTTCCTTATTCTCCACATCTGCTCCAACATTTGTTGTTGTTTTATTTATGTGGGCCATTCTTACTGGTGTAAGATGGTATCTCAATGTGGTTTTAATTTGCATTTCCCTGATTATTAGTAAGGTGCAGCATTTTTTCATATGTCTGTATCTCCTCTTTGGTGAAGTGTCTTTTTAGTTCTTCTCCCCATTTTTTGATTGGGTTTTTTGCTTTGTTTTTGTTGAGCTGTAGGAGCTCTTTGTGGATCTTTGTTATCAGACCTTTGTCACTTGTCTGCAGGGCAAAAATTTTCTCCCAGTTGGTTGGATTTCTTTTTGTTTTGTTTATTGTGTCCTTTGCTGAACAGAAACTTTTCAGTTTTATATCGTCCCAGCTGTTTATGCTTTCCTTCATTTTTTTTGCTGGCCATAGTTGTTTCCCCAAATGGATTTCTGAGGTGAAATTCATGAAGGGTTTTGCCCAGGTTTTCTTCTATGTATTTTATGGTTGCAGGTCTCACTTCCAGGTCCTTTATCCATTTTGAGTTAATTTTTGTACAGGGTGTGAGGGTGTTATAATCCTGGTCCATTTATTTACAAGCTTTGATCCAGTCCCAGCACCATTTCCTGAAGAGGTTATCTTTGTTTTTTGCCCCTTTGTCAAAGATTAATTGACTGTATATGTGTGGTTTTATTTCCGGATGTTCAATTCTGATCCATTGGTCTGTTTGTCTGTTTTTGTAACAGTACCATGCTGTTTTAAGTATTATCGCTTTGTAGTACAGTTTGAAGTCTGGAATAGTGATACCTCCGTTCTCTCTTATGTTTGTCAAAGGGGTTTTGGCTATTCAGGGTCGTTTTTTGTTCCATATGAATTTCAGTAATTTTTGTTCTATCTCTTTAAAATATGTCATTGGGATCTTTATTGGAATTGCATTGAATCTATAGATGGCTTTTGGTAGTATAGCCATTTTGATGATGTTGATTTTTCCGATCTATGTACAGGGAATGTCTTTCCATTTTTTTACATCATCTTCTATTTCTTTTAAGAATGTTTTATAGTTTTCTTTGTGTACGTCTTTTACATCTTTTGTTAGGTTAATTCCCAAGTATTTGATTTTCTTTGGTGCAATGGTAAATGGGGTGTTTTTTCTAATTTCTTCTTCTTCTGATTAATTCTTTGCATATATGAATGCTGTTGATATTTGCATATTTTGTATCCAGCTACCTTAACAAATCGGTTTATTATTTCAATCAGTTTTTCTGTTGATTTTTCAAGAGAATCATATCATCCGCGTATAATGATAACTTTATCTCTTTGTTCCCTATTCGGAATCCTTTTATATCTTTCTCTTGTCTTATTGCCCTAGCTAGGACTTCCAGAGCAATTGAAAAGGAGTGGAGAGATTGGGCATACCTGCCTGGTTGCGGACTTTAATTGGAATGGTTTCAGTTTTTCCCCATTGAGGATGATATTTGCTGTGGGTCTGTTGTATATAGCTTTTATTATATTTAGGTCTGTTCCTTTTATACCAATTTTTTCCAGGGCTTTCATCATGAAAGGATGCTGAACTTTATCGAATGCTTTTTCCACATCTATTGATATGATCATATGGTTTTTGTTCTTCTCTTTGTTGATGTGGTGGATTATGTTGATTGATTTTCGAATGTTGAACCATCCCTGTGCCCCTGGGATGAATCCCACTTGGTCATGATGGATGATCCTTTTTATGCAATGTTGGATTCGGCTTGCCAGGATTTTGTTTAGAATTTTTGCATCTGTGTTCATTAGGGAGATTGGTCTGTAGTTTTCTTTCTTTGCACTATCTTTATTTGGTTTTGGAATTAGTGTAATGTTTGCTTCATACAAGGTATTTGGTAGCTTTCCTTCTCTCTCAATTTTTTGAAAGAGTTTTAATAGTACCAGTGTTAGTTTCTCTTTGAATGTTTGATAGAACTCATTTGTTAAACCATCAGGACCTGGGCTCTTGTTTTTAGGGAGAGTTCTGATGACTGCCTCAATTTCACTGCTTGTGATTGACCTGTTTAAGTTTTCTATTTCTTCTTTGTTCAGTTTTGGATGACTGTATTGTTCCAGGAATTTGTCCATCTCTTCCAGGTTGTTGTATTTGTTTGCATATAGATGTTCGTAGTAGTCTCTAATTATCTTTTGGATTTCTGCTGGGTCTGTTGTAATATCTCTCTTTTCCTTTATGACCCTGTTTATTTGAGTTTTCTCTCTTCTTTTCTTTGTAAGTCAGCCAGGGGCTTGTCAATTTTATTTATTTTTTCAAAGAACCAGCTTTTGGTTTTGTTTATCTTCTCGATGGTCTTTTTGGTTTCTATTTCATTAATCTCCGCTTTTATTTTTGTTATTTCTTGTCTTCTGCTGGGTTTTGGGTTTTTTTGTTGCTCTTTTTCTAAGTCCTCAAGTTGGAAGATTAGAGCATTTCTTTGGGCTGTTTCAA
>PVHY01033472.1:0-11101 GCA_004024945.1 Uropsilus gracilis
AATTATTTTAGTTACACAGTATATTCTTGAGATACCCATCTCCAGAACTAGCTTGTATAAATGTGCCCTTCTTATCCAGTTGTGATGGCTCGTGATGTGCCACTGTAGCTAGGATGTAGTCCTTCGTCACTTCAACACTAAGTTTTGTGGTGAAGGGATTTTTGCAAACATTCCTATCAGCTAACTTCAAGGGAGAGGGTATATCCTGGGCCTGACTTAATTAGTTGGGCTTCTTAAAAAGCAGGACTGAGGCTTTTCTAAGAGAAAAGCAATTCCACTTGTTGACTGCCAAATCATGCCCCATGGAGTTCCTGCTTGCCCTGCAGAGTTTGAACTTTAGGGGAGCACCTTTAGTTTCATAAAATAATTCTTTACTGCACAAACATACATATGAAAGTCTATAGATAGGTATATGTGTGTACATGTATATCTCTGGCTCTGCTTCTCTGGTTCAATTCTAATACACAATTTTGTTTATGAGAGCTGACAAGTAATTTGAGTGGGATGTTCTATAAATGGATTAATTGCACAAGCACCATTGCTGTAAATTGTATTTAAGTCACACGTAAACTGTGTGCTCTACTTTCCTGAGGTACACTATACACTGTAAAATAGCTCCATTATCAAAACTGCAGAAGCCATGGTTCCTAATCTTAATCCCACATAGGTTTAGCTCAGGAGTTCATAATCTGGGTTACTGACCCCCTGAAATTGTGTAAAAATTTTCTGAGATAAACCCACTAACTTTCACCAAATTTCCAAGGATATTCATTTCTTCTCATTATTAAGAATCACTATAGTCAGGCATGGTGGCACATCCCAGTTTACCTGGGAGGCTGAGGCTAGGGATCACTTGAGTCCACGGGTTTGAGAATATCCTGGGCAATACAGCAAGACCTAGTCTCTAAATAAATCAATAAACTACTATAGCTTATTTTGGAGGTGGTTGTTATTTATACTGTTTTCCAGTGACTGACTATATATATACTATGAATAGGTAGTTGAAACCCCATAGCCTTTCTGCTTGCCTTGTCCACAAATTACTAACATTTTATGAATTTTTCCTTTTTGAGTTTGGGGGAACACTCCACCTTAATCAGTATGAGAAATTCTGTTTAATTCTTTAATTGATTAATAAAGGTTCATAAATTCAAGGTGAGATAATCTTACAAAAGACTCTACATGTTAGTCTCAAATATTTGAGGAAATCAGTGATGCAGAAAATACAACTTCAGTCATCTCTACTTCAGACTGAGGTTTTAACAAAATTAAATGATTAACTAGAGCATCAAAATGATTATATTGCTAAATATCATTAAATTCTGTTCTGTGATATTTGAACTTCATACACAAAAATTAATGAGACACCATGTAAATCACATTATACATCCATAGGTCTCTTAACAAGTTAAAAGATTACTACTTATAACATGTAAGAGGAAATTTGTTACTTGATTCAGTATCTTAGCAGTGTCTCACATAATAAAACCACTATAAAAAAGCAACCTTCTCTTTTCTTTCCCTATTTACCATATCTGTTCAATCTACTCCCAGTATTCTATGTAAGTTCTAAGTGCTGGATTTCCCCCAGAAAAGCCTTGGGTTTTTTCTTAGTAATCTCATCCCCTCCAGTGGTTTTAAATGCTAACATATGCTTTCCCTCAATTTTCATTTCTAACCCAAACTTTTTTACCCCCATTCAACTGTCCCATGACATCTTCATTTGGGTAAATCACTGGAATCTCAAATTCTTTAGGTCCACGACCAAAATCATGATTTCTCTCCCTAACTAGTTCTCTGTTTTCCAATCTTAGAAAGCTCAAATCAAACATCAGGCATTTCTCATCCTTTAAAACATACTTCTGTCAATACTTCATTTCAATTGTATCCCCATCTTCCCAATAATTCATCTCAGCCCCACCCTATAGTGAAGCCACCACGATCACTACTAGGCACAGCAGTTCTCCTAAAAGATCTTTCCATACAGAAATCAGAATACTTTACACCCTGAAATCAGATTGTTACCCTTTGCTTAATGACCCCTCTTCCTCCCCCCCACCCCCAGAACCCTCACAAAGGTTTCCCACTTGAGAAAATAATCCCAGTGCTAAGGCACTGGCATGACTGGCCCTTGCCCATTTCTCCCACACCCACAGTGGTCTTTGGATTGCTGCAACACTACATAAAGCCTTTGCCTACTGAGGATAGGTTTATATATGTTCACCTCCAGGAATACTTGCCCCTCTCTTTTTTTTTTCTTTTCTTTTGAGACTAGGTCTCGCTATTTTTGCCTGTGAAACCGCAGGCTCTCGTTGCCCGGGGTACCACGGACCCAAGCAATCCCCAGCCTCAGCTTCCCAGGTAGCTGGGATTACAGGCATGTGCCACCACGCCCATCTATTTTTTTTTTTTTTTGGAACTAGGTCTCACTACGGGCCCCAGGTGGGACTCGAACCACAATCCCTAGCCCCGGCCGCTTCATAGGCTGAAACTTACAGGCACGAGCCCCCGTGCGTGGCCGCAGCTTGCCTCTCTTAATATGGCTGATTTCTTATCACTCTCAGGGCTCAAAGAAAATTACAGAACATTGTTAAAAGAAATACAAGGCACAAAGAAACGGAAAGACATCCCCTGCTCATTGATTGGGAGAATTAACATTATCAAAATGGCTATCCTTCCAAAAACAATCAAATTCAATGCAATTCCAATAAAAATTTCAATGACATTTCAAAAATTTTCAAAAACATTCTTTAAAGAAATAGAATACTAATGAAATTCATATGGAAAAATGAAAATCCCCAAATAGCCAAAGCTTTCAAGACTAAAAGGAGACAGAATGGAGGTATTATACTCCCAGACTTCGAGGCCACAGTAATTCAAACAGCATGATACCAGAATAAAAACAGACATACAGACCAGTGGAACAGAAGTAAATGCCCAGAAATAAAATCACACATGTATGGTCAACTAATACATGGCAAGGGGGCAAAAAACATACATCAGAACAAGAATAGACTCTTCAATAAATGGTACTGGGAAATCTGGAAGCTACATGCAAAAGAATGAATCTAGACTACTCTTTCACATCATACACAAAAACCAAATCAAAATGGATAAGAGATTTGGATGTAAGACCTGGAACCATAAAATATGTAGAACAGGCAAAACACTTCATGACCTTTACCACAAAAACATCTTTCAGGATACATCTACACAAAGTAAATGAGAAAACAAACAGTTAAGACTACATCAAACTAAAAAGCTTCTGTACAACAAAAGAGACAATAAGCAAAACAAAAAGACACCCAAAAATGGGGAAAAATTTTGCACTCCATGCAACTGATGCGGGTCTGATATCAAAAAAATTCACACTACACAACAAAGCAAAAGTCCAGTCAAAAAATGGGTAGGGAACTTAAAAAACACTTATCCAAAGAGGAAATACAAATGGCCAACAGGCATATGAAAAAATGCTCAACATCATTTATCATCAGGGAAATGCAAATCAAAATCACAATGAGACACACCTCACACTGGTAAAAAAAAAGGTCCATATCAGAAAAAAAAAAGGGGCGGGAGGCAAAAACAAATGCTGGTGAGGATGTGAAGAAAAAGGAACACTTTTACTCTGCTGATGGGAAAACAAACTGGTCCAGTTACGATGGAAAACTGTGGAGGACCTTCAGACTATTGAAAATGGAACTACCATTCTATCTAGCAATTCTACTTCTGAGAATCTACCCAAAGGATACCAAACACTAATTCAAAAGGAATTACTCCTATGTTTATTGCAGCACTATTTTATAATAGCCAGGACATGGAAACAATTCAAATGTCCCATAACAGATGAATGGATCAAAAAGTTGTGGTATATGTACATGATGGAATATTATTCAGCAACAAAATAGAGAAACTCATGTCATTTGCAGCAACATGGATGGAACTAGAAGGAATTATGCTAGTGGAAATAAGCCAGAAAGAAAAACATAAATACCAGATGGTATCACTTATATATGGGCTATTGGGAAAACAAACAAAAAGGACAAGGAAAAGTTAAAACTAACAAAATGGCAACAGAACTAAAGCATACAGCAAGGGAATGTGAGGGAGGGAGAGTAAAATCAGGGGAGGGATGACCAGAAGAGATCAGGATGATGGTTCACAGGTGACATGGTGATGGGAGAACTTCGGGGTATACAGTGATGTAAAAAAATTTATATATAAATAGAAATTTCAACAAAATTAAAAAACACAAATATTAATTAAGACTAAAAAATAGCCTTAAGCCCCACCCAGTGCATGCGAGACTGGAGAAACAACTATGGAAACACAATGTCACAAATCCACACCTACATGCTCACTGGGTCTGGAAGAGCCAAGACCTCATTTTGGAGATGCCATCCAAGAGAGCAAGGCGCCCCTCCCCATACCACGAGAGAGGAAGGCATCAGCCCCACAGCAAAGCTGCAAACTGAGGCAGAGGAGATGATCTACAATGGTCATTCACAAATGCCTGTATCCAGAGAAACTTCTTCACTGATACTGGCTGGGGGGTGAGGCCCCCTAAACCAGATGCCAGAACCACATGGTAAAACAGCAAAACACAGAGAAAGGATTGCAGAAGACAGCCTGCAATGAGAAAACATGGACAGACCACAAATAATTGACTGACTGCCCAATGCAAGGTTAACACTGAAAACCTACCAGCACAGTTCACCTGGTCCAAGAACACAATCCCCCACCCAGTGAAAGGACACTGCCACAGGAAAGAGACTAATGGACTTAATACAGACTAGCAAACAACAAAGAGAATGAACAGAGGGAGCGCCAGAGGGAGGGGGATGTATCCTAAAAACCATTTACTGAGATTGTGATTTAAAAAAGAAAAAGAAAAAGGAAAAAATAAGTAAAAAATAAAATGAGAATTGATCTCAATTATTTCAAGTAATTCCAAAAATCTAAAGAGTTTTATGCCAATAATTGTATTAATTACAAAATATTTGTCAAATTTTCTTCAGAAACTGTTTAGTACACATAGTGTGGATTTTTTCAATTAGTATCAAATACATTTAATTTTTCTTTTCTTTTGTACTAGTAAAGTATATCATCTTGAAGGAAGGTTCAGAACTAAGCTTAAATCAACTTATGATAATAAATCCTTCCCTTATTAACAAACATAAGCAACTTAAACTTAAAAAAATTATTATTGAGGTATCTGTACATCAAACAATTGGCTTCAGGAGAGATATTAGATATACCAAATACAAGATCACAACTTAATAGTTGTTTTGTATTTAAAATGCTTACATGAAGTGGTTGTAACTGAGAAACCACATAAAAATCTAGTTTGAGATAACCAAAGAAGATATGATCTCTTCCATCATTATAAATAATCTTATCTGCACAGTAAAGGGAAACAGCCTCACATCTTCCTGCATCTTCTTAGGGGAGGCATTCATATATGTTCTCTTATGTTGAAAAATATATCACTAACAGTTAAGATTTCCTTTAACACCACATTAGAGGAATACCCTGGGAAACTGTAATGTTAACTTTTTAAAAATTGCTCTGTGATATAATAATAACACAAACACTAGCAAGGTGTCCTGGCATATCACAGGGCTGAGTCAATTTGAATTTACTGGTTTCATCATCAATTCAGGCACCAAAGATTCACTACTAGAATGGTAGCCTAAAAAAAAGAGATTCTACCGCCCCAAAATTACATTCCTTTAAAAGCTTAATTATAGTTAAATTTGTGACTATTTTACTAATGTACATTAAGGTGGTGAAATATACTGGAATTATATAAAGTAACTCACTGTTACTTTATAGTTTAAAATGTCTATATTTTTTTTATACTAAACTGAAGCTTAACTGATAAGAAAATTATATGAAAATCCTATAAATATTTTCAATAGCAATATAAGGTTCAATTTTTTAAGAGCAAAGTAATAATTTAGAAAGAATCCCTCTGTGTAACACATACAAATTTGCCCTTCTATTGACAGATAAAATATTAGCACAAGATAAAAATATTAGCACAAGAAACACAAATAAAGCTAAACGGACTGAGCCAAAAGAGCAAAGAGTTTCATAGAAAGTATTTTATCATCAGAACAGTAAGATTTACTATTTTTAGATCTATTTATTATGTTATCTTTACAAGTAGCAAAGCCCCTCCACATTTTCTGATCTTAATATACATGAATAAAAAAATTTCACAATGCCTCCCCCACCCCCCACCCAACTGGGTTAATAGGAAACTGTGAACTATGTGTGATCAGTCTCGGGAAGTAGCGATGGTTTCCTCTTTTTAACTTGGTCTTGAACTTTAGCACGCTAATCAGTCATCCTCTTGCTGATTTCTTTTCTGTCAAAGAAAACCAAAACTATATTAAAGCAGCACATTCTAACTGGGATATCTATTTAGGCAAGACCACTTTTTCTGTCAGCAAATATAATTTTTTAGAGACCTTGGCATCTTTTTAACATTGTGGTTGAAAACTATCATGGAAAGAAAATGCTTTAACTATTCATTAAAAGAGTCTAAAACACTTTGGTGCCTGGTCACATTTCCCTCAGATATTTGACTATTTTCTTCTCTTTCTTCCATATGTACAAACATTCCCAACCAGAAACACACAAACATATAAACATTCACGTTCTCCCATGAGTAACCACAAGATTTGATCTTTTTAGTTCAATAACAGTACCCACACTTTTATCAAAATTAGAGTAGTGTGAAAATTTTTCAAAAGTACATATCACAAAATTTGTAATATTCTAAACAATAAATTATTCCTTCAGCTCTTATCACATATCCTATCCTAAAAAGACTTAACTTAATAATTCTTCAAATCATAATCAAATGAAAGTCCTGTTAGGATATGACTAAAATGAAGTAATGAAAAGTCTATCTGAAAACAAACAGGGTCAGCACTCTAAACAGACATGGCCTTTACCAGTTTCAGAAAGTCTATGAGTTTATGGGCATCCTCCCCAGTAGAAAGGTCTACGAAGTCCTTGGGCAACCGGTAACTCAGATAGGGACTGGGCTGGACTGTAGCTTCACTATCAGTGCAACGGAAAGCTGGAGAATCCTTTAAAAAAAAGGAACACCTATGAGAAATTTTCTTTTAAGTCTATTCTACAGCTCAAAAAGTCCCTAGCAAAACAATACTCCATGTTCTCAAATATACTAGGCATGGAAGGAAATAAAATTCTAGGGGGGAAAAAGGCATCAAGATTTAAAAAACACTTCTATACATTCACTGGAAAACAAAAGTAAGATATCTGAAAAAGGTATCCTCAAGGAGAGCTGGGTGACGCCCTAGATGTTACAGTGCACAGTCACTCTGTGCGGTGGATGGGTAATGGATCTCATTAGTTCCCAAGGGTCACCTCAGGTCAGTTATTCCTGGTCTTAAGCAATCTCATACAGGCCAGCATGCTTTATAAACACTATTGTTTTCTGCAGGTGCACAAAAGGGGAGCAGTGACATATAAAGTGAATTATGAAGGTAAAGGACACTCTGAATTCCATAATCTGCACTTTTTGTAGGTCATTTGACTTTCTTATTCCTCTCCTCTCCTGTGTAAAATTGCAAATTCAAGTACTGTATTTAACAAGTCTTCACATTCTTTAATGTACTTGCTTAGTGCTTACAGTCTTGCATATCATTTAGACATGTTGCCCTGGGCCAAAAGGACTTCAGAGTCAGAAAGCCTTTGAACTGTCTAGGATGGCAGACCTGAAGACATGTAGGTGAGGGATAGCTGGTGGCCAGCAGACCCAGGAACTGGAATGGAATAAGATAGTAGAGCCCAGGAAAGTAGGCTCCATCTCAGGACAGAAAGAACAACCATCTGACCAATATTAACTAAACATATCCTTTGTGCTGCACCTTGTTCTAAGCATGGGAGATAAGCTGGTAGATAAGACTGGCCATAAGCAAGGAAACAAGTAAATTAAAAGAATATTTCAAATAGTGGTGCTATAAAATAAGGCACACTACAGTGAAAGGAGAACAATGCGAACTACTTTAAAGAGGTGATCAGGTGAGACCTTGCTAAGGAAGGGCCTTCTGACTGAAGAACGTGACGAAAGCAGCCTCAGGACAGCCTGGGAGCAGCAGCAGCTTGGAGGCAGTGCAAACAAGCAGGGCATAGATTCTAAGACAAGGCAGGGTTTGGTGGCTCCAAGAGGCTGGCAGATCTCCATGAAGTGGAAATAGCATGGGAGACAAGGAAGAGGTGATTCTGAGGACAAGGCAGGAATCACTTCTCTTTGTTATTATGAGGAAAGAAGGAGGGAAGGAAGAAAGGGGAATAGCGAAGGAAGAAAGGGTTTGGAGCATAGAGTGGCTCCAGTTCAAGATTCCTATTCCTTATTACTCAGTGTTCAAAAAAGAAACTCATGTCACTTGCAGCAACATGCAAGTTAGCTGAGATTAGTCATAAGGTGAAAAGATAAAAAGCGAATGGTCTCACTTATATGTGAGACCACTTATATTCCACATTATATGTGGAATACAGAGAAGCCAATTAAAGGTCAAGAACAAGCCAAAACTAGCAAGCTGGTCATAGAACTGAAGCACAAAGCAAGGAGGGGGAGGCAAAAGAGGAGAGGGATGAACCAAGGGAATACAGTGACAGTTCATGGTGCTATGGTGGCAGATGAACTACAAAAATTACAATGATATAAGAAAAAAAATGTAACTAATTAATAAAAATAAAATATAAAATGTATTTTTAACAAATTAGCAACAGACACATTGAGGCATATGATTTATCAAAGTTTGGAAGAAGTTAATGTAAACTGTTGTCTACATAAAGAAAAAAAAAGATTCTATTCCTGCTCCTCATCAATAACTGTGTCCATCATTTATAAAAATAATGTGTGCTGAATTTACATTCTCCTTCATTGACACTCAGAATCAATGGCCCACAATGTAAGATGCTAAAAGGGATAAAGTTCCTTCATCATAAATTTGACAAATTAAGTGTGCCTGGCATCATGCTAAGCCCTGCAGATATAGGGAGAACAACAATGTGACTGTTCAGAAACTCAGCCTGAGGTGGGCACAGGTACGTCAACAGGCAAGTACATTACAGCAGGGTAAGTGGCACAATAAAGAAAATACCTGTCTGAGTCTGATCTAAAAAAACAGGGCCAAAGAGGGCACAGGACAGAGTAATAAAGAAAATAAATATTTCAGAGATGTAAAAGATGGTCACACCAACAGCAGAAAGGCAAGAAGAAACCAAAGAAGGGAAAAGTATGTCACAGAACTCAAGGCAGAACAACTGTAAGAACAGGAAGGTAACATGCTCAGAAACTGGGAAATGGTCCTGAGAAGGGCTGTGCATCGTCTGCTGGAATTAGCAACAAATCAGTGAAGTCTCTGCAAAGAGTAGATTCTCTGAGTGGCAGTGGGTAGAGAGCATACAGAAGAGAGACTGAGAACCAGCAAGCAGCAAGGAGAGATGGTCATGTAAGGAATGGCTGTGAGCAGTTACGAAAGGCAAGGTATCTCTCAGCACGCGGGAAACCAATATCTCCAACTTATGTAAAACTGTGTCTATGCACAATACAAAAGTCAGATGAAGAGAAATACTGTGTAAGTTCACTCATGTGGAATAAAAGCAAACAAAACAAAACAAAAATAAACCCCTAGACTCTGACAACAGAATAGTGGTTGGCAGAGGGGAAGAGAGCCAGGGGGAGATAAAACAAGGATAGGGGGTCATTTGGTGGTGGGTGGAAATCACTTTCAGTGGTGAAACACAACGCAGCATAAACAGATGTTGAAATACAAAGCTGTACACCTGAAATGTGAAAATAGAACAATCAAAAGAAAAACAAAATCTTAGATTATGAGAACAAAATGGTTACTAGAGGGAAAGGCAGGAGATAAATTGGGCAAAGGGGAACACTATCAGCAAGTTGGATAGAAACTAGACTTTTGGTGGAGATCAAGATATAGAACAAACAGATGAGGAACTATAATGATGTACACCTGAAAACTACAACGAAATACCAATGCTATTTCAATTACTGAAAAAAACAACAACTTTTAAATGTCTGGAAAAATATTAAATACTAAATGATTATATCTAGGTGGTAGGTATGTTTTGCCTCTTTTAAATTTCCTACAATTTTAAATCAGGTTTTAAAAAAAATGGTTTTTCAGTGGTGCACTCAGAATACACAAATGAGCATACCTCATTTATTTTAAAAGATATATGTATGTATGTCTCAACATGTGATATATCAAAATATAAACAGTGCCTATTGAGGTGGTAGGATCATGAGTGATTATAGAATTTTCTCTACAAATGAGTATGTATTGCTTTCATAGGTAGAAATAAAAGCAATATAAAGTTGTTGTGAAAAAAAAGTTTGGCTGTGAGGATGAGAAGAAAGAAGGGAGAAGATGGAGATAAAGAGAGTCTTAATATGGGAGATACCTAAACATGGTTAGATACTGACGGGTTGGTAGACAGGAAGAGACTAGAGAAAAGGAGAAGCAGATAATGAGGTATGCTGAGCAGGTGCATAAAGACTTGGGGGACAGCTGCAGATAAGTCTTAGGACCAATGATAATTAAATGGAGTGTGTATTCACACCACTGGATTATCTTTTCCTAGGAGGAAATGAAATCATCTGCCAAGAGGAAGAAAAAGATGAAGGATGGAAGATCAGAGGTGCATGGAGATACAGTGAAATAGCCTGTATGGATGTCGGAGAAGAAAGTGGAAGAAGGAAACAAAATGCTATAGTGAGCATTCATCTACAACATTGATCGTAAAGACTATGAAGAAACCTGGCTGGGCACGGTGGCTCGTGCTTGTAAGCTTCAGCCTATGAAGTGGCCGGGGCTAGGGATCGCGGTTCGAGTCCCGCCTGGGGCCCGTAGCGAGACCTAGTTCCGAAAAAATAGCTGGGCGTGGTGGCATGCACCTGTAATCCCAGCTACCTGGGAAGCTGAGGCTGGGGATGGCTTGAGTCCATGGTACCCCAGGCAACAAGAGCCTGCGGTTCCATGGGCAAAAATAGCGAGACCTAGCCTCAAAAAAAAAAAAAAAAAAAAAAAAA
>PVHY01033473.1:0-11099 GCA_004024945.1 Uropsilus gracilis
GATGGATGGATGGTTTGGTGGGTGGGTGGGTGGATGGACAGATGGATGGGTAGGTGGGTGGATGGATGGGTGGGTGGATGGACAGGCGGATGGATGGACGGGTGGATGGATGGATGGATGGATGGATGGATGGATGGATGGATGGATGGATGGATGGATGGATGGATGGATGGACGGATGAATGGATGGATGGATGGAGGGAGGGATGGAAGGATGGATGGATGGGTGGATTGATGGGTGGATGAATAGGTGGATGGATGGAGGTATGGGTGGTGGAGGGATGAATGGATGGATGAAAGGATGGACAGACAGATGGACAGATGGATGGGTGGATACCTAGATGTATAGATAAATAGATTGCTACCTTGACATTTGTGGTTTTTTGAGGTTTTGTTTGTTTGTTTGTTTGTTTTGAGACTAGGTCTCGCTATTTTTGTCCGTGGAACCGCAGGCTCCCGTTGCCCGGGTTACCACAGACTCAAGCAATCCCCACCCTCAGCTTCCCAGGTAGCTGGGATGACAGGCACATACCACCACACCCAGCCATTTTTTTGGGAACTAGGTCTCACTACGGGCCCCCAGCGGGCCTCAAACCATGATCCCTGGCCCCAGCCGTGGCTTCTTAGGCTGCTGCTTACAGGCATGCGCCACCATGCCGGACCCCTATGTATATATTTCTTAAGGTGATTTCAGCTTGTTCATTGCTGGTAGAGAGAAACCTAGCTGATTTTGATCCTGTAACTTGCTGAATTGATTTATGAACTGTGGAAGTGTGTGTGTGTGTGTGTGTGTGTGTGTGTGTGTGTGTGTGAGCTTTTGGATTTCTTAACTAGAAGATGGCATCATCTGTGAGTAGAGGGCGTATCCGCCGTTCTTCCCAGTGTGGAGGGCTTTTATCTCTTTTCCCTGTCTGACTGCTCTGGCTAAAACCTCCATGGACTGTTGAGCCCTAGTGGTGAAAGAGGCCGTCCTTCTATTGTTCCTGATCTAAGGGGAACCTTCAGATTTCACCACTGACTAGGAGCTTAGCTGGGGGGTTTATAAATAGCCTTTATCACACTGAGGAAGTTCCCTTCCCTTCCTTGTGCTCTGAGTATCAATTTTTAAAATCACGAACACGTGTTAGCCTTTGCCAGGGCTTTTTCTGTGTCCCTGAGACGATGCTGGGTCCTGCCTTCCCAGCACAGCACGAAGGAAAACGTCCAACACACATGTCCCTTCATTCTGCTAATGATCTTATTGTTTGGTTTTCCATGAACCGCCGCTCTTGCCATCCCAAGATCAATCCCACTTGGTTGTGACATATAATTATTTTAATATGCTGTTCATGACAGCTTGTGGGTATTTTTTTTTCTTTTTTTGAGACTAGGTCCTGCTATGTTGCCTCAGGGTAGTCTCGAAGCCACGAACTCAAGCGATGCCTGGCCTCAGCCTCCCAGTGCTGGGATTACAGGCATACGC
Organism: Uropsilus gracilis; assembly: GCA_004024945.1. Lineage (NCBI taxonomy): Eukaryota > Metazoa > Chordata > Mammalia > Eulipotyphla > Talpidae > Uropsilus > Uropsilus gracilis. The sequence goes on from PVHY01033473.1 coordinate 1,462, forward strand.
CACCACGCCTGGCTACAGCTTGCAAGTATTTAGGTGAGATTTTATGCCAGCATTCACAAGGGTTATTCACCTGTTTCTTCTTTTCTGTGTGCGGTGACTTTGCCAGCTTTCAATAAGAAGATAACAGAAGACACATACAGACACATACAGAGTTAGGAGGTGATGTCCCCTCTTATTTCCGGAAAGAGTTGAGAGGGATTAGTGCTAATTCGCCTTTAAATATCTGTGAGAGTTCACTGGTGCAGCCTCCTGCCTGGCCAATCTTTGTTCTTTTGGGACCTATTTTATTACTTAGTCTCTATTTCTGGCAGATTTGTTCAGACTTTTTTCTTCTTCTTGAATTAGTGTTGGCAATTTATGTTTCTCTTTCTTTTTTCCAAACTAAGTCTCGCTATGTTGCCCAGGGTAGTCCCAAATTCATGGACTCAAGTGATCCCTAGCCTCAGCCTCCCAGGTAGCTGGGATTACAGGCACCCGCCACCATACCCAGTTATTTTTTAGAGACTAGGTCTCACTATGTTGCCCAGGATAGTCTCAAACCTGCGGACTCAAGCAATCCCTAACCTCAGCCTCCCAGCGCTGGGATTACAGGCACTCACCACAGCACCCAGCTAATTTATGTTTTTTTGTTTTGTTTTGTTTTGTTTTTTGAGGCTAGGTCTCACTATTTTTGCCCGTGGAACCGCAGGCTCTCGTTGCCCGGGATATCACAGACTCAAGCAATCCTCAGCCTCAGCTTCCCGGGTAGCTGGGATGACAGGTGCGTGCCACCACACCCAGCTGTTTTTTTGGAACTAGGTCTCGCTACGGGCCCCAGGCGGGACTCGAACCGCGATCCCTAGCCCCGGCCGCTTCAAAGACTGAAGTAATTTATGTTTTTCTAGAACTTCGCTTCATCTAAGCTCTGTAAATTTCTCTGTGCAGAGAAATTGTTGATACTGTTCTCTTATATATCTTGTTTCTAATGCGGTCAGTAGAACTGTTTCCACTTTCATTTGTGGTTTTAGATATTTGTGGGTTTTTTCCTTAGTCTGACTGGAAGTTTATCAGTCTCGCTGTTTCTCCCCCAAAGAATTAACTTTTAATGTCATTGATTCTCTGTTGTTTTTCCGTTGTCTATTTATCTCCTCTCTAACCTTCCATTTTTATTGTTTCCTTCCCTTTTTCTGGTTTTATGTTTAATTTGCTCTTCCTTTACTAGTTCATTCAGATATGGAGGTAGGTTATTGATTCTTCTTTCTGAATATAGGTATTTATTATTATGACTTTCTTTTGAAACATTACTCTCACTGTGTGCCAATAAATCCTTATCTTTTAATGGGAAAATGTATTCAATTCATATTTCTTATGATTACCCATATATGAGTTTGATTATATCTCATCTTTTAGCTGTTTTTTTTTTTTCTATTTTTAAATTTTTTCTGTCTTTGGGACCCTTTGGTAAATGAAGATTTTTCTCTTATCTGTTTTTTTTTTTCCTCTTTATTGACTGGGAAATATTACTATCTGTTTTTATGCTTTCAGGGACTACTCTGTAATTTAACATACCTATTCTAACCAATACATTTTCTCTATTTTATCTTACCTGTAACAACATTTAAAAATTGATCCTGCTCTATTTGTAAACTTTATATCACGAGGATTTTCATATCTACCTATGTAGAGAAATAGTGATCACTGTATACCAATTACTAGGCTGTCTTTTTCTTTTCTTCTTTTTCTTGTTTTCTTATTTCTATTTTGACTTTCAACATCTTGGCCTTGGACTCAAGTCTGTTGTCTGTCAGTTTAGACAGTTTAAAACACTATTTAACCGATAAACATTTAATTCATACAACCCATTCACAGAATTATAGTTGTGAAATACATAATACAGTCACCTGATGATATTGAAACACTTGGCTCAGTAAAAATAATCAACAACTATTTTGCCAGGTGTGGTGGCATGTGCCTGTAATCCAAGCACTGGGAGGCTAGAGGCCAGGGATCACTTGAGTTCATGGTTTCAAGACTACCCCAGGCAACATAACAAGACCTGGTCTAATAAAAGCAGTCAGGTGCAGTGGCGGGCGCCTGTAATCCCAGCTACCTGGGAGGTTGAGGCTGGAGATTGCTTGAGTTCGTGGGATCACACCTACCCTGGGCAACACAGCGAGACCTAGTCTCAAAAAAACAAGAAAAAAAAAAAAACAGAAAACTATTTTTTTTCAGTAACTATTTTTTTTTTTTGAGACTAGGTCTCACTATTTTTGCACGTGGAACTGCAGGCTCACGTTGCTCAGGGTACTACAGACTCAAGCGATCCCCAGCCTCAGCTTCCCAGGTAGCTGGGATTACAGGTTTGCACCACCGGGCCAGTTATTTTTTTGGAACTAGGTCTCGCTACGTTGCCCCGAGCGGAACTTGAACCGGGATCCCTGGTCTCTGCTGCAGCTTCCTAGGCTGCTGCTTACAGGCATGCGCCACTATGCCAGGTCTCAGCAACTTTTTTTTTTTTTTTTTGAGATTAGGTCTTGCTATTTTTGTCTGTGGAACCGCAGGCTCTCGTTGCCTGGGGTACCACAGACTCAAGCCATCCCCAGCCTCAGCCTCCCAGGTAGCTGGGACGACAGGCACACGCCACCACGCCCAGCTATTTTTTTTTTGGAACTAGGTCTCGCTACCGGCCCCAGGCGGGACTCGAACCGCGATCCCTAGCCCCGGCCGCTTCATAGGCTGAAGCTTACAAGCACGAGCCACCGTGCCCGGCTCAGCAACTATTTTTTAACTGATCTTTACAATTGTTGTTAAAATGATTTGGTATCTCATCCTTGAGTTTTATTTCTTTTTAATTTTAAATGCCAACTTCTTTTCCTGAGGAAAAACTGCCTACCTGTATAATAATCTGAAAAGAAAATTGGTTCCAATCAGACACACTTGAAGTTTAGTTAGACCCAGCTCTTTTCTTGGAAATGTTTTTTAAAAATCTGAGTAGCACTTACTCATTTTGATTGATTTCTATTTTTCAGATGCTTAGCTTTTAATAGGCAATGGCAATGTTAGTGTTTCCAGCCAGAGGGCTAGACTTGCTTTTGTTATTTTTCAGATTTCTGATTCTGAAGCCTGGACGGCAATATGGGCAGCATTAAAATGTAGGCACTGATGCCAGTCAGCTGTGTTTAAAAAACACAGAGGCCTAAACAGGGTAAGGGTACTTTTACTTTGTTGCAAATCCCAGATTGGGAAGAGAAACTGTATCACTTAGAGGGTGTCTATAGAGGGAAATTGGAGCCTTTGGCTTTTAGAGAGAAAAGAGATAAAAAGGAAAGGAGCAGCGACTGGACAGAGATTTTTGGAGAGAGGGAAGACATGAGAATGGCCGACCAGTACCCTGAGTGACCAGGCTGGGCAGAAGCCCCCTGGAAGAGGGAGCTGGAGGTGGCAAGGAGCCATGGTGGCCGGCGGAAGAGTGGCCGGTGTGGAGAGTGTGGCGCCGCAGCAAGGCGGCCTAGTGATCTGGTCCCTGGAGATGGCCAGGGATGGGGAAAGCTGATTTATGATCAGCAACTGTGGACAAAGTTTGAAGAGCCTTGGAGAAGCGGAGCAGCTGGGAACACTGGAGTCAGAAGAAACAAAGAGAAGACACTGTAGAAAGACTGGACTTGGCAGAGTGCCTGCCTCAGGTCTGGAAGGGCAAAGTGCACCATCTTGGACATGTGTCTTTGGGACCTTTGGGCCTGAGAATGGTGACTGGGGTCAGATCACTGGCCACGAGTGGCTTTGAGGATTTTTTTGTTATCCCTGTTAGCTCCCTTTGTAAATAAACCCTGTTGTCAAACTGCAGTTGACTGGCAACTGCTACACGCGGGTGGTACGAACCTGAGGAAACCTGGGTGGCAGAAGCTGCATTTTAAATGTGACATGTTGATTGGAGGCTTCTGCCCTATGCAATCCTACTGCTAAATCCCCAAGTTCAAAAGTCCAGTTATTTCTTCCATTTTAAGTTCCATATTCTGTTATTCTGTTTATAAGTGGTGCAAATTTTCGCAAACTCGTGGTAGAGATTTGATGACGGCTTGATTCCATGCGCAAACTCTCTTCATTAAACTACTGTCACCTCTAAATGATATTTACAGTTACATTTGGCATCCCTAATGTTCTTCCCTGACATTTTAGTGACCGCAGGACACGATGCGAGTACACAATCCCTCCCCCACATCTCTCTGAGAGACACTGACCATCCCAGCATCTCCATAGTTACCAAGGCTACAGTCTGAGTCGCGCTTTTGCTAATCTGCTGTTAGATGCTCAAAGAACATTTCAAGTTCAAGGGTCTGTCTTGTCAGTAAGCAACACGTCTCTGCCTCAACAGACCTTGTGTTTAAGTAGGAATAAGGCTCCCCTGGCCTTCTGGTCACTTAGCGCCCTCTACTGGTAGGGTCTAACATGGCGCTGCTGCAGGATGACAAACAGCTGGTCTGGTTGATGGGGCCCCACCTCTGAAATATGCCTCCTATTTTATATATATATATATACACAAACATATATAAATGTACCTATTTATTTATTTATTTATTTATTTATTTATTTATTTATTTATTTATTTTTGAGACTCGGTCTCGCTATTTTTGCCCGTGGAACCGCAGGCTCTCGTTGCCCGGGGTACCACAGACTCAAGCAATCCCCAGCCTCAGCCTCCCAGGTAGCTGGGATTACAGGCACGCACCACCACGCCCAGCTATTTTTTGGAACTAGGTCTCGCTACGGGCCCCAGGCGGGACTCGAACCGCAATCCCTAGCCCCGGCCGCTTCATAGGCTAAGGCTTACAAGCACGAGCCACCGTGCCCGGCCTGGTGTCTTATTTATAATAGTTCATTCTGGATACTGCCCAGATGTTCCTCAGCTAAAAAATTGTGATGGAGTCTTATACTAGAAGACTAGCAGTGAAAAGGAATAAACTTGATAGACACAAGACATGAATGAATTTCAAAAACATGCTAGGTGAAAAAAGTCAGATGCAGAGTACATAGTGTATGATTCCACTGATACGAAATGCTAAAAAAAGTCATTTAATCTATGTTGACAAGAAGCAGATCAATAGTTGCCTGGTACTAGTGGTAGAGGGAGATTGACCATAGAAAGGCATAAGGGAACTGATGGAAATATTCTGCAAACTATAAGGGGACTATCAGGGCATATATACATATATACACCTCCCCTGTTTTCTTATCAGGGGATTATATGGGCATACAATTTGGGTCTCTCTCTATATATATGTATGTATGTATATATGTATATATATATACATATGTATATATACATATATATATACATATATACACCTCCTCTGTTTTCTTCCTCCTCCTCCCCATTTCCTTCCTCACCCCCCCTCGCTCTATGGTTCGGTTCAGCTCTGTTGGTTGTTTCTAATTTTTCTTATTCATTTGTTTGTTTTTTCCTCAATCCTTCATTTACGTGAGACCATCCCATAGTTCTTTTTCTCTCTGGCTATTTCTGCTCACATGAGTCCTTCTAGCTCCATCCATGTTGCTGCAAATGACATGTTTGTCCTCCTTGATTGATGCATAATGAAACATGCCTCCTATTTTATATACTGGACCAATACCTAGAGAGTCCATCTTGCAAAGGAAATGTCAAAAACACGACTACTCTTATAGCCCTTCTAGCTTTTCATTGCACCGAGGGTAGTGGTCAGGGTTTGGCCAGGAAACGAAACCACACTATTTGAGCAGAGAACTTAATAGATGTGTTGACCAAGCCTGGGTAGCTGGAAGGTGCATGAAGCGGTCCTTCTAAGATGTGGAGGATCTTCAGGATACAGCTGCCACTTGTGCGGGTACTCATGCTGGGCATGGTGGCACGTGCCTTTAAACGCAGCTGCAGAACGCGGCTGAGACTGGGAATCGCTTGAGTCCGCGGGTTCGAGACCCACCCAGGGCAACATGGCGAGACCTGGTCTCAAAAAATAGCTGGGCGTGGTGGTGCACGCCTGTCATCCCAGCTACCTGGGAGGCTGAGGCTGGGGATCGCTTGAGTCCGTGGTGGTACCCAGGGCAACGTGAGCCTGCGGTTCCCTGGGCAAAATAGCGAGTCCTAGTCTCAAAAAAGAAAGAAAGAAAAAAAAAAAACTAGCTGCCACTCATAGGACCAGAGAAACACAGGGAGGAAGTCAAAATGGGGGGAACTCAGTGACTGGTAGGGGGGCAATTTGAGCGAAACCCGGGTCTCTGGAGGGGTGTCTGTGTCCCTCAGCTGGGAGAAAGGCCCCTCAGGGTGGGAAAGTGGACTTCTGCGGAGGGGCGTCCGCCACTCAGTGCTGGTGTCTCCGTATTGTGCATGTGGAAGCGCTGAGTCTGGTTCTGCGAGGAAGACGTTCAAGTGGCTTCAGCCACTGCAGGATGACCTGCGACTAGTGGGGAGAAGGTAGGCAGCTGTCCAGGGGAAGCACGCACACGGAGTCCACAGGGAAGCTGGTGGAGGCTTCCTCCCCGGCCTCCTGTTCCCTTAGTGCCCCCTGCTGGCAGGGTCTAACATGGCACCGGCTGGCCAAGTTCAAGTGAGCTTTGCCCCGGCTGGCAAGCTGAGCACACAAGCTGGGGGCCTGGGCTGCACCGCGGTGGCAAAGCCCAGGGGCAGCGGAATCTGCCTCGCGGGCATCTCACTTGTCACCATGGTGCAGATCTGACTTTCGCACGACAGGAAAGCAACTGTTTCCACTTAGCAAGATGCAAATGAAACCCTCTCCAGTGGCTCCAACATGCCGAGCTGCAGCAGGCAGATGTCTTCAGTGAGCAAAGCTACTCACTCCACGCATCCTGTCACAGTCCTTCCAGAACATTCTGTTACGTAAACACGCATGTTCACCTCCAACAAAACGTACATAAAATAATCCTGGCAAGGGAGAGGGAGAACAAGAAACGATCGATGGACACGCACATACATCACATGTTGCATCTTGCCAGAAGGTTCCATCCTTTCGGCAGCTACCTTTTCTGACCAGAAGCTGGGAGGTTTCCTCTTAACCCTCCAAGATCCACACTTAATCTCTAAGGTTGGCGTGTGGCTTTCTCATCAATCCAGATAGAACTCGGGAATCTTTTCATCGGTGGGTAGACTTGTTTTTCTCAGCGCGGAAAAAACATGTCTCCTTGTATTCAGTTACGAGCTCTGCCCATCTGTTCCTGTTTTGCGTCCATCTGGAACTGCTAGTACTTGTCCGTTCGTTCTCCTGGTGTGGTTCACCATGTCTCGTTTTCCTCATAAATTACATTTTGGGGGGATAATCTTTCTTCTCCAGGTTGCTGAGCTATTTCTGCCTGTTGTTTTAAGGCCACTAATTAGGTGTTGACAATGTCTAATCAACCTGCTGAAAATCTGAGTGAAATATCATGACTTATGCTCCAAGAAAGTCCATGTGTATGTGTGAATGGGTACATGAGTGCACGTGTGTTGCATTTTGGTTACATGGGTGCGAATGAAGTGAGTGTGCATTGTGCACATGTGTGGGTGCACCTGTACGTACATAGGCACACGCTACACTTGGATTTTGGGTCTCATTTTTCAAATTGAGAGGCTCTGTTTCAGTAAGATTAGCTGGGCGTGGTGGCTCGGGCCGCTTGAGTTCACGGGTTCGAGACTACCCCAGGCAACATAGTGAGACCTGGTCTTGAAAAAAGCAGCTGGGTGTTGTGGTGGGCACCTGTAATCCCAGCTACTGGGTGCCAGAGGCTGGGGATCACTTGAATCCCTGGGCAACATAGCGAGACCTAGTCTCCAAAAAAAAAAAAAAAAAGAAAAGAATATTAGTTCCCTGTTGCTTTTGTACCAAGTCACCACACATTCAGTGCATTAAAACAACATGCATTTATTCAAATCTGAGGCTCTGAAGCCTAAAATGGTTTCCACTGGGTTAAGTGCTGTCAGGCAGGCCAGCTCTTTCTGGAGGTGCAAAGGGGAGAAGCTGAACCCTGATTCTTGTTCTGAGACCAGGTCTCACTATTTTTGCCCATGGAACCCCAGGCTCACATTGCCCGGGGTACCATGAACTCAAGCAATCGCCAGCCTCAGCTTCCCAGGTACTGGGATTACAGGCGCGCGCCACCACACCCAGCTATTTTTTGGGACGAGGTCTCTCTGTGTTGCCCCGAGCGGGACTCAAACCGCGATCCCTGGCCCCAGCCACTTCATAGGCTGAAGCTTACAGGCATGCGCCACTATGCCCAGCTCTGGACAGCGTATTTGTTCATAAAATGTAGGCATCGCCATTAGCTGTGTCTGAAAAACGCGAAGGTGAAAGATGGCCTACAGCAGAGAAGGGCAGCTCCCTTCTTTCACTTTGTTGCAAATTCTGGGTGTGGAAGAGAAAATGTGTCACCAAGAGGCCTCATAGAGGGAAATGAGAGCTCTGGTTTGGAGGAGGGGGAGAAAGGATAAAAAGAAAGGAGCAGGAACTGGAAGACGAACTTTTGGAAAGGAGAGAGAGCAGAGACCAGTTTGCAGAGCTTGGAGGTTTTGGCTCCTGGAGGAAAAGAACCCAGAAGTGCAGTCTTCTGGGGCTCTCCCAGCATCGGCCCCGAAGGGCCGGGAGCTGTATGAAGGAGAGGGAGATGCGACCCTGATGGATGCTGTGCCACCAGGCCACCCAGAAAGGCCGAGCCGAACCTCATGTTGGCAGTGGCGGAGACCAAAGGACAAAGACATAACTTGGTGATTGCAAACTGAGGTAAACCCCACGCAGCTCCCCGAGGAGCAGAAATGAGGTTCCTGTTCGGGGTACTTGTGTGGGTGTGGATTATTAGCCTCCTTGTTTTTCCCCTTTACTATAAATAAACTTCTATGTTTCCCCTTATTGCTAAGGTTTGATCTCTGGGCAGCTGCTGTGCGCACGCGGGGGACCCACAGTGACAAAAATAAAAACCCCTACCCCTACCCCAGCCACAGCGCCACTCCCATAATCCAGGATAATCCCCCCATCTCAGAATCCTTACCTTAACCCCATCTGCCAAGTCCCATCTGCTACATGAGGTGCTAGTCACAGGGTCTGGGACCAGGATGTGGGGGGTGCCATTATTTTCAAGCGGGGACCCCAATATGGGCAGTATTAGGATGTAGGCGTTAATGCCATTAGCTGTGTCTAAAAAAACAGAGGTAAAGGGGGCCTAAACAGGATAAAGGGACATTGACTTTGTTGCAAATCCCAGGAGGGGAAGAGAAAATGTAGAGGGAAATGGGAGCCTTTGGCTTTTAGAGAAAAAAAAAAAAAGAGAGAGATGAAAAGGAAAGAAGCAGAGACAAAAGAGACTTTTGGAAGGGAGAGACAAGAATGACAGGCTGGTAGCCTGAATGACCAGGCTGGGCAGAAGCCCCCTGAAGAGTGAGCTGGAGGTGGCAAGGAGCCATGGTGGCTGACAGAAGAGTGGTCGGTCGGCCGGGCACGGTGGCTCGTGCTTGTAAGCTTCAGCCTATGAAGCGGCCGGGGCTAGGGATCGCGGTTCGAGTCCCGCCTGGGGCCCGTAGCGAGACCTAGTTCCAAAAAATAGCTGGGCGTGGTGGCGCGCGCCTGTCATCCCAGCTACCTGGGAAGCTGAGGCTGGGGATTGCTTGAGTCCGTGGTACCCCGGGCAACGAGAGCCTGCGG
>PVHY01033474.1:0-11090 GCA_004024945.1 Uropsilus gracilis
GGGCCCCAGGCGGGACTCGAACCGCGATCCCTGGCCCCGGCCGCTTCATAGGCTGAAGCTTACAAGCACGAGCCACCGTGCCCGGCCCTAAACATATCCTATTTAAATTTATATTTCATCCCATAAGAAAAAAGAGGAAGTTATTAAATGAGAGATTAAAATTAGCAGGTCTGTGTTTCAGAGACTTAATTTTATTGGCAAGTGTAAGAATGAAGCTGAGAACAAGGAATCCTATTATAAGGTCACTATATAGATAAAGAATGACAAGAGACATAACTAGGCCAGTGACCACAAAAGTCAATAGAAAGGAAAGTATGTAAATTCAGTAAAAGTTTGGATATGGGCCCTGCAAGTAGGAAAATCAATCAGAGTTGACAAAGATGTAGAGATGAGGAACTCCAGAAATAAAAAATTAGAGATATAGATAGAGGCATAAAGATACAGGACAATGTAGGGAGGGTGCCAACCCTGCACCACAAACCCCAGGTGAAGGGGGAACTGGCAAGCACAGTCCCCAAGCCATTTTCAAGTACTGGGCCCTCTGAGCTGCACACCCCAGGGATTGGACACTGTAGAGAGGTCACCAGATCCTGTCTTCTGCATCCCAGGTAAAGAGGGATCTGGCAAGCACCAACCCTGGTGCCATTTTAGTGTACCTGACCCCCTGAACTCCAAGCCCCAGTGATCAGACACTATAGGAGGGCACAAGACCCCACATGCTGAGTCCAAAGTGAAAGAGGAACCAGCAAACACAGGCCCCAAGACATTTAAATGCACCTGGCCCTCTGAGCTGTGTGCCCCAGTGACAGAGTTGTGCACAGGAACTGTGTGCACTGGAGAGAGTGTACCCCATGAAGAGATAGGAAAATACAAACACTCCAAGCTCTAGTACCTCAACTGAGAACAACAATTCCCAGTGGAGAATTGTCTCCCAGCTTGGGAGAGGGGCCTTTGCCCCATAGCCTGAAGGGAAGAAACGCAGGTAGAAGAAGAAAATTCTAAGAGCAGACCCACCTCCCCTTTGCATCCTCAGTTTGTGAGGAAACACCAACCATAATAATAGTTAACTGGTAGCCACAAATTTAACCTAGGAACTCAAGCACAGACAAAATCATCCAGGACCTGGTACAAACTTTTCAATAACAATGTCAGCCAATACAAATGACGTAGTGGCCCAATGCAGAGAGCAAGCCCAAAAACAAACCACAGGGAAGAGGAAAAATGCAAATACTCAAGCAAGCCCTCCAGAAAATAATATACCACCAAAGGAAAGACAGCTTCCAGAACCCAATAATGATGACATAGAAGAATTACCTTATATGTCAAAAAATTCAAGCTCAGCATGACAAAAGGATTCAAAGAATTAAGACACAATGTAGAAAAATACAAAAAAGAATACATCAATAGGAGTAACATAACTGATGAACAGAAGCACAAAGTTGAACCCATAAGAAAGGAACCAAAGAAAATGCAGGACATAAAACGAACCCCAATAGAGGAGTTTTAAAATGCTGGGAAAAGCCATGAAAATAGAATAGATGAAATAGAAGAAAGAATCAGCTCTCTTGATACCAAAATAAAAAGACTGAAGAGAAAAGGAAATAGAGATACAAAGAAAGAGGAATGAAGTAAAACTTAAGGGTCTGTCAGATACTATGACGAAAAGAAATATAAGAATCATAGTAATCCCAGAAGTAGATAGAGTCATGGAAACGAAAAGCTATTTAAGGAAATAATTGAGGAGAACTTCCCAAACCTGAATAAAGATATTAAAACAAACCTGAAGGAAGCTAGAAGGACACCAAACAACTTTAAAAAGTTGGAAAGGAAAACCACATCAATGCACATAACAGTAAAACTACCAAGAGTAAGGCCAGGCACGGTGGCTCGTGCCTGTAACCTTCAGCCTATGTAGCAGCTGGGGCTAAGTATCGTGGTTAAAGTCCTGCCTGGGGCCCATAGCGAGACCTAGCTCCAAAAAAATAGCTGGGCGTGGTGGTGCGCGCCTGTCATCCCAGCTACCTGGGAAGCTGAGGCTGGGGATTGCTTGAGTCTGTGGTACCCCGGGCAACGAGAGCTTGCGGTTCCACAGGCAAAAATAGCGAGACCTAGTCTCAAAAAAAAAAAAAAAAAAAAAAAAAAAAGTCTGCTTTGTCTGCTGCAAGCATGGCTCCTCTGCCTTTGAGGGGGAGACATTTGCTTGCAGCATTGCCTTTCTAGTCTTTTATTTTCAGTCTATGTTTATCTTTAGAGTTCAAGGGTGTTTTTTGGAGGCAGTAAAATGTTGGATTTTGTTTTTTGATCCAGTGTGCTACTTTATTTCTTTTGATTGGTGAGTTTAATATTTAGGGTAGTTATTTATAATAGAAAGTCTAAGTCCATTTTTTGGTAGTCATTTTAAGGTTCTATTTACTACCTTGTTCTGTTCTTCCTGCTCAAACTTCTGTTGGTTTAGATTTTAAGATTTTTCAAATAATTTCTCGAAATGGAGGTTTACTAGTAAAATATTCTGGAGATTTTGTCTGAAAAAGTCTGTATTTTTCCTTCATAATCCTTGCTAGGTATTCTTGGCTGGCATTTTTGTTTTGGAGTTTTTTGAATATTTTTGCCCGTGGAACCATAGGCTCTTGTTGCCCAGGATACCACAGACTCAAGCAATTCCCAGCCTCAGCTTCCCAGGTAGCTGGATGACAGGCGTGTGCCACCACACCCAGCTATTTTTTTGGAACTAGGTCTCACTACGGGCCCCAGGTGGGATTCAAACCGCTATCCCTAATCCTGGCCGCTTCAGGCTGAAGCTTACAGACACGAGCCACCATGCCCAGCCAAAGCAGACTTTAAATTTTAAAAGATGGCAAGGGGTAAAGAAGGACATTACATAATTATAAAGGGTTTAATACACCAGAAGGATATAATACTCATTAATATATATTCACAAAATGAGGAGCACCAAACTTCATTAGACATCTACTAGTAGCACTGAAGACAGACATTGGTGAGACACATATTTGGTAGGTGACTTTAACAGTCCATGCTCATCAAAGGACTCATCAACAAGACAGAAACTACACAAGGGCACAAAAGCTCTAAAAGAAGACTTAGACCACATGAACCTAATAGACATCAATAGGACACTGCACCCCAAAGAAAGGAATAAACTTTTCAAATGCACATGAATCATTTGTGCATTTAATACGTGGTCCAAAATCAACCACATATTAGATCACAAGACAAATAATAAATACACTAGGATTAAAGTAATACCAAATTTTTACTCTGATCATAAAGGCATCAAACTAGAAGTCAACAATAGAAAGAAAGCAAGAAGATTGCCCACCACATTGAGACTGAAAAACATGCTTCTGAGAGACCACTGGGTAAATAAAGAAATAAAAGTAGAAATTAAAACATGCATTGAGACAAAAGACAAAGATGATACAACATTCCAGAATATATGTAACTCAGCAAAAACAGTATCAAGAAGAAAGTACATAGCAATACAGGCTCATATCAAAAAAACAATAAAATAGCTCAAAGAAATAATCTAGTCTCTCAACTGAAGGAACTAGAGAAAGAGCATCAACAACAACAACAACAAAAATAACACCCAGCAGAAGATAAAATAATAAAAATTAAAGGAGAAATAAATGAAATAGAAATAAAAAGACAATCCAAAATATCAATGAAACCAAAAGCTGGTTCTTGAAAAACTAAATAAAATTGATAAGCCCCTAGCAGGACTCACAAATTAAAGAAGGAAGAAAATCCAAGTAAGTAGGATCATAAATGAAAGAGGAGACATTACAATGGACACAGTAGAAATCCAGAGGATAGAAACTACTATGAGCATTTATATGTAAACAGGTACAACAACCTGAATAAGGTGGACAAGAACTATACTGTTACTCAAAGTTGAACAAAGAGAAAATAGAGAACTTAACCAATTGCAGGCAGTGAAATTGAAGCAGTCATCAAAACTCTCCTTAAAACCAATAGCTCAGGGCCAGGTGATTTCACAAGTGAGTTCTAGCATATGTTCAATGATGAAATACACCTGTATTACTAAAACTATTCCCAAAAATTGAGAAAGAAGGAAAACTACCAAATACAGTCTATGAATCAAACATTATACTAATACCAAAACCAAACAAAGATACACAAAGAAAGAAAGCTACAGGACAATATTCCTAATAAACACAGATGCAAAAATTTTAAATAAAATCTTGACAAGCCAACTTCAACAATGCATAAGAAGGGTTATGCACCATGACCAAGTGGGAATTATACCAGAGACACAGAGATGGCTAAACATCTGAAAATCAATCAACATAATCCATCACATCAACAAGGAGAAAATCAAAAATCATATAACAATAGATGCAGAGAAGGTGTGAAATTACAGCACACCATTCATGATAAACGCCCTTGAAAAATTCAGGATAAAAGGGGCATATCTCAACATCATAAAAGCCATATAAAACAAACCCATAGCAAACATTATACTTAATGGGGAGAAACTGAAACCATTTTTGTTAAGATATGGAACCAAGCAAGGATGCTTGCTTTCATCACTGCCTTTTAACGTAGGACTGGAAAGTCTATCTAGAGCAATAAGGCAAGAGAAAGACATAAAAGGAATACAAACAGGGAAAGAATAAATGAAAGTATCATATGCAGATGATATACTATATGTAGAGAACCAAAAAATAATTCACAGAAAAACTAAACCAGTTCAGTAATATAGCCAGCTACAAAATCAGCACACAAAAATCATAGCCTTCTTCTATGCAAAAAAAAAAGTCAGAAGAAGAATAAATTAAGAAAGCTACCTCATTTACAATCATACCAATAAAAATTAAAAAACTGGGAATAAACCTAACAAAAGATATGAAAGACCTATATAAAGTAAACTACAGAACATTGTTGAAGTAAATAGAGAAGACAAAGAAATGGGATGACATCTCCTGCTCATGGATTGGAAGAGTTAATATTGTCAAAATGGCCATTCTACCAAAAACAATCTACAGATAGATTCAGTGCCATTAAATAAAATTTCAATGGCATTCTTCATAGAAGAAGAACAAATATTAATGAAATTCATATGGAATAGTAAAAAACCTTGAGTAGCAAAAGCCCTCCTGACTAAAAGCAGAGAGAATGGAGGTATTACACTTCCAGTTATCAAATTATACTACAAAGCCAGAATAATTAAAACAGTCTGGAATAAAGACAGACACACACATCAATGGTACATAATTAAGAGTCCAGTAATAAAACCTCATATGTATGGTCAACTAATTTATTACAAAGGACCAATAAACATTACATTAGAACAAGGATAGCCTCTTCACTAAATGGTGGCTGGGAAAACTGGACTGCTACATGCAAAAGAATGAACCTAATCTACTCCCTCATACCATACACAAAAACCAACTGAAAATGGATAAAAGACCTGGAAGTAAGACCTGAAACCGTAAAATATATAGAAGAAAACATAGGCAAAGCACTCCATGACCTATACAGCAGAAGCATATTCCAGGACAAATCAGTACAAGCAAAGAAAATGAAGAAAAACAAATATTTGGGACTATATCAAACTAAATATTTCTGTACATCAAAAGAGACAATAACCACAACAAAGAGACATCCAAATTTTTGCACTCCAACTGACAAGGGGCTGATATCAAAAATCCATAAAGACTCACAAAGCTCAACCAAAACAAAGTAAAAGGCCCAGTCAAATAGTGGGCAGAAAATCTAAAAAGACACTTTACCAAAGAGGAAATACAGAAGGCCAACAGGCATATAAGAAAATGCTCAATGTCATCTGTAATCAGGGAAATTCAAATCAAAATCACACTGTGATACCTCCTTATGCCAGCAAGAATGGCAAAAAAAAAAAAAAAAAAAAAAAAAAAAAAAAAAAAAAGACAATAAGTGCTGACAAGGATGCAGAGAAAATGGTACACTTTTACACTGCTGGTGGGAATGCAAACTGGTTCAGCCAATATGGAAAACTGTGTGGAGGACCCTCAAACTATTATAAATGTAGTTACCGTTTGGCCTAACAATCCCTTTTCTGGGAATCTACCCAAAGGAGATGAAAACACTAATTCAAAAGGACATCTGTACTCAATTGCAACACTGTTTACAATAGCCAGGATTTTTAAACAACCCAAATGCCCCCAAACAGACAAATGGATGAAAAAAATGTGGCATATTTACACAATGGAATATTATTCAGCAACCAGAAAAAAACAAACTTGGTGCTTTTGTCACAACATGAATGGAGCTAGAAGAAACAAGACAGGAAGAGAAAGACAACAATCACATGGACTCACTTATATGTGGGATATAGGGAAAACAAATAAAAGGTCAAGAAAAAGTTAAAATTAACAACAGAACTAAAGCTTACAGTTAGGGAGGGGCACAGGGGAAGGAGAAATCAGGGAAGGAATGAGCTCAAAAGATCATTTGATGAATTTAAGATAACATGGATGGACCTAGAAGAAATCATATTAGCAGAAATAAGTCAGAAAGAAAAACACAGAAACCAAATGGTTTCACTAATATATGGGACATGGGAAAAACAAACAAAAGGCCAGGAGAAAAAGTCAAAACAAGCTAACAACCAAACTAAAGTACACAACTGGGGAAGGGAGGATGGGTGGGAGACATCAGGGAAGGGAGGTAGTTCATGAACCCCGGGGAATATAAAAATGTGAAATATATATATATATAAATTATTCAAAAATAAGAGATCAAGATGAGGGTTCATGGGTCATCTGGTGGTGAGGGACCCCTGGGGAATACAACAATTAAAAAATAATATATGGTGGGGGTGTGTAAATAATAAAAAATTTTTAGTTTAAAAAATTTTTAAATAGACAATATAGGTGGTATATATGTATAATATTTATTTTTGTACTAACATTTCATATGTTTATATATATATTGCATATTTACATCCATTTGCACATATAGACCTGTTTCCCAATTTCCCTAGTCAGAAATAAATTTTAATCTTTCTTTACTGTAGCAGTTGCTTTTAATAAAACCAACTATATTGTATTCCATGACTTATGCTTTTATGCATAATAAACAATGTAAATCTTTTAGATATCACAAACCTGTAAGAGTAGCTTTTACTCTTCAGAGCAGTCAGATTCTTTAAAGTTACAGGACTTAACATTATTTCTCATCCTTCCTTTCTAGTACACAGTGCAAGAGAGAACAAGTTTGCTTTGCCCAGACTCCACAGGCATCAGGTCTTAATATAAAACCCTGTATGTTGCTATTGGGAGAAGAAAAATATTTTCAATTCAGCTATTTATTGTAATAAATAATGGTGTTGGCTGTCTTAAGAACATAGCTGATATTTTATTTTACTCTTATCTCTGACAGTGAAAAGGGAAAGGCAAAACTAGATCCCATTCTAGTTGCAGACAATCATAACCTGGTTCCCTTTTAGGACCTCTCTACCCCAAATCATCAAAAAGCTTCTAATCTTGACTTCTTGTTGGTATTCCTGCCTTACTCATAAATATCCATCTCAGAATATCTTCAAATACAACATAACTATTCATACCATTTTCAAATTTTCAAACCTTACTACTTTCATAAGTTCATGAATGGATATAAATGAATCACTATACTGCTATCTCAGTCTGTGTTCATACTTTCTCATACCTTTTTTTAAATACCTAAAGGAAACACTTTCAAATAATATTGAACATGTTTCTGAAATTTCCAATAGCTATTTTTATTTTCATTATAGTATCTTTCTCACATTGATGTCCTTATCACATTAACTACATTGAAGTATTATTGAATTCCATTATTTAATTAGCTCTAACCAATAAAGACCTTTCCACTTCTGGTATCATTTCCCTTTCTACCCAAGAACTACCATTATCATGCATGATCAAGGTCTTGGATGAGTAACCTATATCATATAACTCAGTTTTCTTGACCACATTTATCATTTGTCATCAGTATCCATTTCAATGTTTATACCTTCTATCTTATTAAAATATATGAAGGTTTTGAATCTTAACAACCTATTTTCTTTCCACAAATAGACCCTTATTTCTCTCACTGTGTTCCTAGATGAATTTGGGACGTTGAGTGGCTCAACTTCTTTCTTCTTTGCTGCTTTATTTATGCTCATATATCCTAGACCTTGGTAATTCATTCTTGGAAATTGTGTCCTATTCCTCTCCCATATGCCACAGGTATCTCTGACATTTAGTCATTGCACAAATCTGTCACCCTTACTCCTCGCCTGTAAAACTTTCTCCTCTTGTATCATTTGTCTCAAAATAAATGTCACTTTCTTGGTCAACCCATCTATGGTATACCTCCTCAACTATACCATAGTGATTTCCATAAAGTACAAATATTAGTATGTCGTTTGCAACATTCAGATCCTGCACATGCCCCCTTTTCCTCTGAGATAATTACAAGTTATGTGATCAGGAGACTGTTCATTATCTAGAACCTACTCAACTATTCCATTTCATCTAAAACACATCCCTATATGGCCTAGATGTAATGAGCCACACACAGTTCCTGAAGGAAACTGCACTCTGAATTTCAGGCCCTTGTCCACTGCACTTTCTCATTCCAAGGTTCAAAGTGTTTCCCAAAGACTAATTTAGTTCTTTCATTACTGTTGGTCAGACTCTTTGTGGCCTGGACTGTGGTGTGTGCTTATTGCCAATTGTGGAGAGTTGCCAAGGGCTACCACTGAAGTGCAGCTCCCTGCATGGCCCATACTGGGGAATTTGTGTCCTCTCAAAGTACGGATTGTTGAACCATGGGTCAAGGGAAATTCCCCAGTGTGACTGGTGACTGATAAATGTGGGTCTTAGCATGGTCCAGACCTGGGTTTGTTCTGGTTCCTGGGGTGCTAGTGGGTCAGGCTGAGGTTGCAGGTGCTTTCAGAAGGGTGGTTGAAGGTCATTGATGTTATTCAAGACCCTGGACATCCTGGATAGATATGTGTTTCCAATGAGGGGAAAACTGCTGAGGGTCACCAATGAAGGGCATGCCCCTACATAGCCCAGGTTGATAACTGCATCTATTCAACAAAGCACTGAATAAGGAGTCAATGTCATTTTTATTACTAACACTGACCTAGTCTCTGCCCATTATGGAGCTGCTGCCATTCAACATCATTGCTAACTAAATATTTCCTTTAGGTAACTACTCTGTTTAATCTCATTAAACTCAATTTTTAGAAATTATACATGTTGATACAAAGTTTACCTCATATGTATACTGAAGAAAATGGAACATAATTAATAAAGCATCTTTTTCTATAAATAACATTGTAATAGAAATAGATCTAAGATAGATAGATAGATAGATAGATAGATAGATAGATAGATAGATAGATAGATAGATAGATAGATAGATAGATAGATAGATAGATAGATATTCCCAATTAAGGTGATGTTACTGGAGTATTTGACAGCCAATAATATTCACTATAATTAATAGGAATGTAAAGAACAGATATAAACTAAATCTGTGGTTTAAACAACACATTTGATTAAATACTTAGGGCACAGAGAAATATTTAGAATCGATATAAGGAAAATAAGGAATATTTTTCTAACAATGATATTATTTAATGTTAAAATGGATTATTACTGAGGTAATTGTCGTTCTTCAACCAAGTTGCATGAAAAGAGTATCCTGGAGAGTTTTAAATACTGCTGGCACCCACATTCTGCAAGGGAATCTAATTTAGTCAAGAACAGGACCCAGCAAGAGCATTTTTGGAAAAGCTCCCAGATTATTGTAATGAGAGGCAGGGATAAGTACCAAAGGCTTAAATATATGTAAAAATACCAATAACCTGTGCTTAAACAAAACTAAGTTACTTTTCAATAAGAGAAAGCTTGACACGAAATTCTGAATGTGTCATTCCATTTCATGGAACAACATTGGTAGTCTACCACTTTCTTCCTGCTGTTGCTAGCCAGTTATAAGAGGTTAAACAGTTGATTCCCAAAGTGTAGTCAGAAAATGAATTCAGTGTCTGAAATCATCATGGAGAAATGATCCATGGCAGTTTAGTCTCTGATCATGGAAATGCCGAGTTCCTTTTTATGAATTCCATAGTTTTTGCATTGTTAAGGAGCAGCTTATTTGTTGTCTCAAGTATGTATTACAATTGCTCTTGGATGTTAATGTGCAAAAAGAAGAGTCAGGGAAAACCATCAGACTTCAGATTCCTAAGGACAGGCTCTATCATTTGACACAATGGCTTCTTTTACATGTTAATTAAAATTAATAAATCCCCAAAACAACAGAGAATTTGCAACAGTCTCTCTCTTTGTAAAATATATTTGTGCCCATTTTACTTTGCAGTTATCATTGGTTTACAGTGATGATGTAGATGATTTAGGGCAATTGGTTCACACCTCCTTAAATGTATGTTACCACTCCACCCTACCATCAAAGCACCCATATTCCTTTATTGTAGGCAGAGGCCGGGGCCCCTCTGTCTCCCTCTCTCAAAGTCTTAATTCTTCTGTTGTATTTCTAGGGTTTGTCTTGGGTTTGTTCTTAGCTCCTTTGTTTTTCTTCTCTATATTCCACATATAAGTGTTTATCCAATTTCAGTGCCTATTTTCCTAATTCTTATTTAGCATAACCCCTTCCAATTTAGTTCATGCTGTGCAAATGACAAGAGTTCGTCTTTCTTTTATAACTGAGTAGTATTCCATCATATATGTATGACCTCATCTTTTTTTTTTTTTTTTGTAGTTTTATTTTGTTCTTTGGGTTACAACCACTCTGTTATATATTTTTCCCCCCTCCCTCCTCCCTCCGGTGCTCCCTCCATTCTCTCACACCCCACTCTTTGTTATTTATTAGTTGTGCTGAGTCCATTAGTCTCTTTCCTATGTTAGTGTCTTTTCTCTGGGTGAGGGATTGCGTTGTTGGGTCCCGGCGCCCCTTGATGTTAGATTTTCAGTCTTAAGATTGTGTTTGGTGGCCAGGTTATATTCGTTTGTGATCTGTCCATGTTTTCTTGCTGCAGGCCTTCCTCTCCAATCCAATCCCCTCGCCTTTGC
>PVHY01033475.1:0-11097 GCA_004024945.1 Uropsilus gracilis
GGGAGGGGCGGGGTGGGGGAGGGGCTGGATCCCAGTTTCTGTCTCTTCTCAAAGGATCAAAAGGCAGCTTGGCAGTGTCTGCCCAAGTGCCCCACCCCCGGCAGGCACACAGATTCAGGGGCGCAGGCTGAGCCCCAAGGGTAGAGAAAGCCCCAGCCCACGCCAGTCCCATCCACACAGACGGGGTGCCCCCTGGCTGGCCACTGGTAGAGGCGGGAGGGCAGGGCCCACAGCGGCCCAGCTTGGGCGCCTCCAGGAAGGCCCGGCCAGCTGGGGCCCCAGGTGCCTGCGGCTCCCACAGACGCTGCCCGCCTAGTCACGGTTGGCAGCGCCCTGTCACCCCTGCTTCCCACTTTGGTCTCTTCCGGCTGCTCCCACCAGTGGTCCGGCTCAGCTGGGCCCAAAGGAGTCCGGGCCCTGTGCCCGCTCCCATGAGGAACTCCCCGTGACCCAGACAGGACCTGGTCTGGAGCCCTGGAGCCACCCACCACTGGGCTCCGAGGCCCGAGCTGAGGGCCCGTACTGGGGGCCTCTGGGCAAGGGCGGTGGCTCCCGTTGAGGTGCCCGCCAGGCCTCCCGTCCCCTGGGAAGGTTTCTCCGGCTCGGAGGCCCGTGGCGAGGGCACTGGCCGGGACCCAGTCTAGCTGCTCGGAGCTGCTTTCCCGAGGGGCAGGGGCCTTGCGTTTGAGTCAACAGAGCCTGCGCAGCCACAGCCACCACCTCAGCGGCAGTGCTCAGAGCCACTGCCCGCTGCAGTGCCGCTTTTATTTATTTTATTAAGTAATTAATGAATGCGTCTCTATATATATGCTTCACGTCTTTGTATTCCCCGGGCATCACCCACCACCTTCCCTCCCTGTCCACTCTCTCCCAACTCCCCTCCCCCCCCACCAGTTGTGTTCTTTAGTTTGGTTGTTAGCGTCTTTAGACTTTTCCTCCTGGCCTCTTGCTTGTTCCTCCTATGTCCCATATATTAGTGAAAGCATTTGGTTTCTGTCATTTCCTTCCTGGCTTGTCTCTGCTAACGTGATTTCTTCCAGGTACATCCATGTCACCATAAAATCATGAAATTTGTCATTTTTAATTGATGGGTAATATTCCATTGAGTAGATAGACCACATCTTTTTCATCCATTCGTCTGTTTTGGGACTTTTGGGTTGCTTCCATGACCTTGCAATTATAAATTGTGCTGCAACAAACAACCCAGTACACGTGTCCCTCTAAGCGTTGAGTTCTCCTTTAGGTAGATTCCCAGAAGAGCAATTGCTGGGTCAAGCGCTAACCCCATTTTCATTAGTTTGAGGGTCCTCCACACAGCTTTCCATAGTGGCTGGACCAGTTTACATTCCCACCAGCAGTGTAAGAGTGTTCCTTTCTCTCTGCATCCCCGCCAGCACTTGTTATTACCCGATTTTTGGATGTGGGCCATTCTTACTGGTGTAAGGTGGTATCTCAGTTTTGACTTGCATTTTCTGGATTATTAATGACGTTGAGCAATTTTTTCATGTGCCTCTTGGCCATTTGCATTTCCTCTTTGGAGAAGTGACTTTTTAGTTCTCCCCATTTTTTGACTGGGTTTTTTTGTTTTGTCTTTGCTAAGTGGATTTTTATTATTAAACCCTTGTGGATCGTTACTATTAAACCCTTGTCATTTTTGTGGAGGGCAAAATTTGTCCCCATTCCGTTGTGTTTCTTTTTGTTTTGTCTGTTGTCTCTTGCTGTACAGAAGTTTTTAGCTTGATGTACTTCCAGCTGTTTATGTTTTCCTTCACTTTTTTGTGAGCTATAGATGTATCCAGGAAAGGATTTCTGACTTGTAATTCCTGGAGGATTTTGCCCAAGTTTTTCTGTATGTATTTTATGGTTTCAGGTCTTACATCCAAGTCTTTTATCCATTTTGAGTTTGTTTTAGTACAAGGTGTGAGAGTTTTGTCCTGGTCCTTTTTTTTTTTTTTTTGGCATATCTTGTTCCAGTTTTCCCAGTCCCATTTATTGATGAGGCTGTCCTTGTTCCACCGTAAGTTTTTCACTCCTTTATCAAAGATTAGATGATTCTGTGTGTGTGTGTGTGTGTGTGTGTGTGTGTGTGTGTATGTGTGTGGTTTTATTTCAGGGCACTCAATTCTGTTCCATTGGTCTGATTGTCTGCTTTTTGTACCAGTACCAAGCATGGCTTTGTAGTTTAATTTGAAGTCTGGAATATTAATACCTTGATTTTCTCTTTTTTTGGTCAGGAGGCTTTTTGATATTCGAGGTCTTTGTTATTCCATATGAATTTCAGTAATTTTTGTTCTATCTCTTTAATCACATCCACAAGGAAAAAAAAACAAAACTACATGATCATATCAATGGAAGCAGAGAAAGCATTCGATAAAGTTCAACACCCATTCATGATAAAAGATCTTGAAAAACTGGGGATAAAAGGACATACCTCAACATAATAAAAGCCATCTATGGCAAACCTACAGCAAACATTATCCTAAATAGGGAAAAACTAAAATAATTTCAATTAAGATCCAGAACCAGGCAAGGATGCTCACTCTCTCCACTACTTTTTGACATCGTATGGGAAGTTCTAGCTAGAGCAAGAAGGCCAGAGAAAGATATAAAAGGGATACAAAAGAAAAAGAAGTATTGAAGTGTCATTATATGCAGATGATATGATTATGCAGAGAACCCAAAAAAATCCACAGAAAAACTACTCGAAACAATAAAGCAGTTCAGTAAGATAGCCGGTTACAAAATCAACACACAGAAGACAGTAGCTATCCTATATGCAAAAAGTCAAGCAGAAGAGGAAGAAATTAAAAAAAAAATCCCATTTACCATCGCACCAAAAAATAATAATAAAATACCAGGGAATAAGCTTAACAAAAGACATGAAAGAAGTATACAAAGAAAACTTTATTTTTTAAAAACTTTTTATTATTAGATAATTTATTTGTATATAAATTTCACATCTTTGTAATCCCCAGGGTTTGCCCACTGCCTTCTCTCCCTGACCGTTCCCACCCTCTCCCACCCCAGCACCCCTCAAAGTGTGTACTTCAGTTGGGTTGTTAGCTTGTTTTGACTTTTCCTCATGGCTTTTTGTTTATTTTTCCTATGTTCATATATATTAAGGAGACCATCCCTGCCAGCACTTGTTGTTGCCTAGGTTTTTTTTTTTTGGTTTTTTGTTTTTGTTTATGTTTTGTTTTTTTGTTTGTTGTTTTTTTTTTTTACAATAGAAAAATATTGTTCACTGGTTTATTTTTCCAAATGAGCAATAGGCTATTTACTAATATGCAGATGTGTATTAAAATGGCAAGTCTATTACTGTCTGAAATCTAAATGAAAAAGAAATTTATTAAAGCACGTTTGATCTGTGAGTTTAGAACAACCTGTCCGGTGTGATGAGCAGATTCATTTCACTGTTGTCCCGAAAACACGTGAGCACCAAAATTTTCAAAGAACACTTAATATTTAGTAAAACGGGAACAAGAAATGTAAAAATGAAGGAGGAGGGGAAGCCTTTTCAAAAGGAAATCTTTGGAGATCAGTTTACTGCAAATAAAACATACTAATCACACTCTGGTAAACAGAAATGCTAGTAACTACTCAAGAAATGGCAGCGCGCTAAACAATGGATATTAAATAAATTAAAGGTATTTCAGATACAAAGGATAAAACAAAAACCGTAACTAGAGAATGGAAACCCCGTTGCCACAAACGTGATGCGGGACCGGGTGAACGAAAACGAAATCCACTTTCCCAGGTGTTCTCACGGGGGAGGCTTCTTGTCTGATTCAGCTTATGTACATTAGGTTCCTGGCGATAATTCTTATTTGCCACTCTAAATATGGACAGTGTGCCCTCTCCAGGGGAGGGTCAGGGGGAGGAAATGCCCGATCTGCTCTGAAACTTAACGCAAGGCCCACGCGGGCAGGCACGGACTACAACAAGAACAGTCACGGTTCCTAGTTTTTGGTTTTTTTTTTTTTTTTTTTGATGTGGGCCATTCTTACTGGTGTAAGGTGTAAGGTGGTGTCTCATTGTGGTTTTGATTTGCATTTCCCTGATTGCCAGTGATGTTGAGCATTTTTTCATGTACCTGTTGGCCATTTGTGGTTCCTCTTTGGAGAAGTGTCTTTTTAGTTCTTTGCCCCATTTTTTTAAACTGGGTTTTTTTCTTTCTTTCTTTTTGTTAAGTTGCATGAGTTCTTTGTGTGTCTTTGTTATCAGACACTTATCACTTGTATGAAGGGCAAAAAAATTTTCCCACTTGGTTGAATGTCTTTTGTTTTGGCTATTGCCTCTTTTGCTGTACAGAAGCTTTTCAGTTTGATGTAGTCCCAGCTGTTTTTCTTCACTTTTGACCATCTTTAGATGTGTCCTAAAAGGGGTTTCTGAAGTGTAAGTCTTGAAGATTTTTGCCCAAGTTTTTTTTCTATGTATTTTATGGTTTCAGGTTTTACGTCCAAGTCTTTTATCCATTTTGAATTGGTTTTTATACATGATGTGAGGGAATAGTCTAGCTTCACCTTCTGGCATGGAGTGATCCAGTTTTCCCAGCAACACTTACTGAACAGACTGTCCTTTTTCCATTGTATGCTTATTGCCCCCTTGTCAAAGACTAGTTGTCCATATACGTGTGGCTTTATTTCTAGGCATTCTATTCTTTTCCATTGGTCCGTGTGTCTGTTTTTGTTCCAGTACCATGCTGTTTTAATTATAAGGTCTTTGTAGTAGAAATTGAAGTTTGGGAAAGGGATTTCTCCAATCTCTCTTCTTTTGGTCAGGAGAGCTTTAGTTAGTCCTGGTCTTTTATTGTTCCATATGAATTTCAGTAATTTTTCTTGTATTTCGCTAAATGTCTTTGGAATTTTTATAGGGATTGCATTGAATCTGTAGATTGCTTTGGGTAGGATGACCATTTTGATGATGTTGATTCTTCCAATCCATGAGCAGGGAATGTCTTTCCATTTCCTTATGTCTTCTTCTATCTCTTTTAACAGTGTTTTAAAATTTTCTTTATATAGTTCTTTCACATGATTTGTTAGGTTTATTCCCAGGTATTTAATTTTTTTTGGTGTGATGATACATGGGTTGTTTTTTAAAATTTCTTCTTCTGCCTGACTTTTTGCGTATAAGGAAGCTACTAAGTTCTGTGTGTTGATTTTGTAACTACCTTACTGAACTGGTTTATCGTTTCAAGTAATTTTCCTGTGGATTTTTTGTGGTTCTCTACAGAGAGAATCATGTCATCTGCATATGATAGCTTCAATTATTCTTTTCCAATTTGTAGCCCTTTTATGTCTGTCTCTTGCCTTATTGCCTTTGCTAGAACTTCCAGTACAATGCTTAAAAGTAGTGGAAAGAGTGGGCATTCTTTCCTCATTCCAGATCTTAATGAAAATTATTTTAGCTATTCCTCATTAAAGATGTTTTCTGTTGGTTTTTCATAGGTGGCTTTTATTATGCTGAGGTGTGTTCCTTTTATCCCCAGTTTTTCAAGAGCTTTTATCATAAATGGGTGTTGGATTTTATTGAATGCTTTCTCTACATCTGCTGATATGATCATATGGCTTTTGCTTTTCTCCATTTTGATGTGGTGGATTATGTTAATTGATTTCTGGATGTTGAACCATCCCTGTATCCCTGGGATAAATCCCATTTGGTCATGATGAATAATGCTTTTTATGCATCATTGGATTCGGTTTGCCAGGATTTTTAAAGAATTTTTGCATCTATGTTCATTAGGGAATTGGTCTATAATTGTCTTTCTTAGCGCTGTCTTTATTGGTTTTGGTGTGAGTGTAATGTTTGTTATGTAGAATGTTTGGCAGTTTTCCTTCTTTCTGAATTTTGTGGAAAAGTTTTAGTAATGCAGGCATTATTTCATCTTTGAATGTCTGGCAGAATTTGCTTGTGAAGTCATCTGGTCCTGGGCTCTTGTTTTTAGGGAGAGTTTTGGTGACTTTAAGTTTCACTGCTTGTGATTGGTTTGTTTAAGTTCTCTGTTTCTTCTTTGTTCAATTTTGGGTAGCTGTATCTTTCCAAGATCTGTCCATCTCATCCAAGTTGCTGTTTTTGCATATAGATGTTCATAGTAATCTCTGATTATCCTTTGGATTTCTACTGTGTCCATTGTAATTTCTCCTCTCTCATTTGACATCTGCGTTTGAGTGGTCTTCCAT
The DNA here is from genome assembly GCA_004024945.1 of Uropsilus gracilis. Taxonomy (NCBI): domain Eukaryota; kingdom Metazoa; phylum Chordata; class Mammalia; order Eulipotyphla; family Talpidae; genus Uropsilus; species Uropsilus gracilis. The sequence goes on from PVHY01033475.1 coordinate 6,180, forward strand.
CCTTTCTTCATGAGCTTTGCAATGGGGTTATCAATTTTATATACTTTTTCAAAGAATCAGTTTTTGGTTTGGTTGATCTTTTGGATAGTCTTTTTTATTAGCACTATAAATAATTTATTCATATATGTATTTCACATCAGTGTAATCCCCCAGGGTCACCCACTACCTCCCTCCCTGGCCATTCCTGCTGGCCCTCCCGCCCCATTGTGTACTTTCGTTTGGTTGTCCATATATTAGTGAAACCATTTGGTTTCTGTCTTTTTCTGACTTGTTTCTGCTATTATGATTTCTTCTAGGTACATCCATGTTACCATAAAATCATGAAATTTGTCATTTTTAATTGATGGGTAATATTCCATCGTGTATATATACCACATCTTTTTCATCCATTCATCTGTTTTGGGACTTTTGGGTTGCTTCCATGACCTTGCAATTATAAATAGTGCTGCAATAAACATCCGAGCACAGGTGTCCCTTTGTAACCACATTGAGATCTCCTTTGGGTAGATTCCCAGAAGAGCAATTGCTGGGTCAAATGGTAGTTCCATTTTCATTAGTTTGAAACAAAAACCATATGATCATATCAATAGATGCAGAGAAAGCATTTGACAAAGTCCAGCATCCATTCATGACAAAAGCCCTTGAAAAACTGAGGATCAAAGGAACCTACCTCAGCATAATAAAAGCCATCTGTGACAAACCTACAGCAAATATCATCCTAAATGGGGAAAAAGTAAAATCATTCCAATTAAGTTCTGGAAGCAGGCAAATATGCCCACTCTCTCCACTGCTTTTTAACATTGTTCTGGAAGTTCTAGCCAGGCAATAAGGCAAGAGAGAGATATAAAAGGGATACAAATAGGAAAAGAGGAACTAAAGCTATTACTATATATAGATGACATGATTCTTTATATGGAGAACCCCAAAAAATCTACAGAAAAACTTCTCGAAACAATAAACCAGTTTAGCAAAGTAGCCGGTTACAAAATCAACACACAGAAGTCAGTAGCCTTCCTAAATGCAAAAAGTCAAGCAGAAGAAGAGGAAATTTAAAAAACTATCTCATTTACCATAGCACCAAAAACAATTAAATACCTGGGAATAAACCTAACAAAACATGTGAGAGAACTATATAAAGAAAACTTCAAAACGCTGCAAAAGAGATAGAAGACAACATAAGGGAATGGAAAGACATTCCCTGCTCATGGATTGGAAGAATTAATATCATCAAAATGACCATCCTTCCAAAAGCAATCCTTATAAAATTTCCAATGACATTCTTTAAAGAGACAGAACAAAAATTACAGAAATGCATATGGAATAACAAAAAACCTCGAATATCAAAAAGCCTCCTGGCCAAAAAAAGAGAGAGAATGGAGGCTTAACTATTCCAGACTTCAAGTTATACTACAAAGCCATAATAATTAACACAGCATGGTACTGGTACAACAGACAATCAGACCAATGGAACAGAATTGAGTGTCAACTAATCTTTGACAAAGAAGTGAAAAACTTACATTGGAACAAAGAGAGCCTCTTCAATAAATGGTGCTGGGAAAATTGGACTAAGACATGCAAAAAAATGGACCAAGACAACTCCCTCACACCTTGTACAAAAACCAATTCAAAATGGATAAAAGACTTAGATGTCAGACCTGAAATCATAACATACATAGAGGAAAACTTGGGCAAAACCCTCCATGAATTAGAATTCTGAAATCCCTTTCTGGGCACATCTACAGATGGCAAAAAAAATGAAGAAAAACATAAACAGATGGGACCACATCAAACTAAAAAGCTTCTGTACAGCAAAAGAAACAACAGAAAAAGCAAAGAGAAGCCCAATTGAATGGGGAGAAATTTTTGCCCTCCACAAGAGTGATAAGGGTTTAACAAAGATCTGCCAGGAACTCACACAACTAAACAAAAGCAAAACAAGAAGTCCAATCAAAAAATGGGGAGAAGAAATAAAAAGACACCTGTACAAAGAAGAAATACAAATGGCCAACAGGCATGTGAAAAATTGCTCAATGTCACTAGCAATCAGGGAAATGCCAATCAATTTTTTACCTTTTTTAAAAAACCTCATCTTAGTCCTGTTGACATTTCCTATTGTTTTCTGCTCTCCATTTCACTTACTTATGATCCAACCTTTATTATTTCATTCCGTCTGCTAACATTGGTGTGATTTGTTCTTTCTCTAGTTCTTTAAGCTATAGCGTTAGGTTGTTGACTTCAAATTTTTCTTTTTTCATTCAATGTAGGTGTTTATTCTCTCAAACTTTCCTCAGAACTGTCTTTACAGCATCTCATATGTTTGAATGCACTGTGCTTACATTTTTGTTTGTTTCAAGATTTTTTAAAATTCTTATGTCATCTTGATTCCCTCTTTCACCTGTTGCTGGACAAGAACATGAACTAACTATACAGAACAGACATCTCCAGGCCCCAACACCCTCCAAACGGTAGCATGCATATTCTTACCAAGGGCCCATGAAATTTTCTCAGCATGTATGTAAAGTCACAAAACAAATGTCACTAACCTTAAAGGAGTTGTCCTTGTATAAAGTATTTCCAGTGTCTACAATGGAAATGAAATAATACATCCGTAAGAGGAAAAAATTCTAGAAACTCACAAAGTGGCTGAAATTAACTAGCATACTCGTAAACCAATAAGTGCAAGAATTCACAAAAGAATATATAAAATATTTTTAGATGAATGAAAATTTAAATATATGCACATGCATGCACGAACACCAGATTATTAATGACATGGTTCACTTGTACTGGCCTGAATTGTTGATTGCAGAATTTTAGAAATACATAATGATGGCTACAATTTCGAAACTTCCCAGAAGCATTAATACTTTCCGGTTAATCAAATGCAATTGATTCATAGGATATATAAAGATGAACTTCTAGTGACACATCTAAACTGAAATAGATACAAAACTTTAGAGACTATTTCTGATAGTCAGAATAGACTATCAGATAGACTATCAGATAGACTATATCTGATAGATACAAAACTAGAGATTATTTCTGAAGTATCTATTTCTGAAATTCTAGCAAAGAAAAGAATTCCCTCAAAGTCTGACCATCCCTTCCAGTTGGGAATAGTTGATTAGGCTGCCTTCTGAGGTAGGGAAAGCAATCCTGTCACACAGTCTCAGTAAGACCGAATCTGTGACTACAAGACCAAAGAGGAACTTGTTGCCCAATTTCAAAGAGTAGAATTAGTCAATAGTATGCACGACCTCTTTATAGCCAATAGCACGATTATCTATGGATAACCTCAGTCATGAACTAGACAATGAGTTGGGGTCAAAGCCACATCATTCTCAAGGAAGTAACCAGCCAGCAATTCAAGGGGTTGGGGGTACAGTGGCTTAAAAATGGTCACCAAAGTGACCCTTTTAATGGACAATCTTTACTTGAGAACTCCTTCTTGGGCTAGTAGACATTTTTTACCTTTTCTACCTAACAGATGAGAATGAGAATTTGGGCGTTTTTGTTTAAAGTTCTATCTTCCACAAAATGTGAAAAAATAAAATATTTGAAGGTTGGCTGCGATGAATGAAGCACTGTACACCTTAGGGTACCCATGAAATAATTTAGAAAAGAGGGTACACAGTAAGCCAGCAACAAGGATAAACATGGAACAGTTATAAAAATCAGCACCAACATCAGTAGAAGCATAAAAATGGGAAAATTAATACACAGGGTCAACAGGATGGATAGGAGTTTAGTCCAGTCATTCAGTAGTTTTGCTAAATATGAAAGATATAGCCATACCAATTCAGCGACAGAAATTTTCAGGGTGAATAACAAAGAAGACACACTATACAATTCTACAAGGTGCCGACATTAAATTTGAAGACATAGATAGGATCAAAGGAAATGGTTAAGAAAACTTCCTGTGCCAAGGCCAATGAAAAGAAAGGTGCATTGATCAGTCAAAATAATTCTGAGAGCAAAGGACTGTCGGGATTAGTTTCTTCGGAAGAAAGCTTTATTATAAGCAATTATTGCTTGGGTTTTCCCGTCGTTCTTCAGAGAACTTATGCAGTCACAGCGATTCTTTGGTATCCCGCACACAGCTTGATTAGTGCCAAAGCCGCTGTTTCTCCAGGTATTGGACAGTGATCGACCATCGAAGAATCAGGTCTGAGTGAAGCTCACTTTGTCTCCCCCCGGGAAACCTCCCTCCAGCGATGGGTCCGTGAGGGGTACAGAGCATACAGAGCTTCCCGCCCACGGCGAGCACACTAAAGGACCGTCGCAGTCCTAGAAGTCACCGAGAGAATGGCTGTGACAGCACTGGGCACATCTCTCTCTATTCCTGGAAAATAAAATATGACCCTATTGCAAAGTTGAGGAGCAATAACACGAGGAAGTGATCAAAGCCGTTACAGAAATGGAGACCATCACGAGACCAGGGGTGGTTCTTGGAAAGGGCGATAGAATATGGGTCCTGCAGCTGAAATGACAGTGAAGGAAAGTGACCAACAATTGATGAAATGGGGGCAGCACCACAGGCGCCATCGGGAACAGAAGGAGAATAAGGGAATGTGTTGAGCGAATCTAAGTCTCGGAATTTGGAACCTGAGAAGAGGGAAAACCACACCGACAGCTCCAAGCTACTGGGAGAGAGAACCCGGGCTGCACGCTGTGGGCGGCAGCCTCAAGGCTGCGGTGTCCAATGGGGACAGATCAAGCTGAGGGGCCCCGGAGCCAGAGGGGCAACTGCAGAGGGACGGGAGGGGCCCCTGGGGCCGGAGGGGCATCCCTGGGGACGGAAGGCTATGGGTGAGGGAGCTAGAGGGGTATCCGGGGAGGGGGAAGGGGGCTGGAGGGGCATCTCTGGGACGTGAAGAGGAATCCGGGGGTTTGAGTAGTGTGGGGGTGTGTCGGTGGG
>PVHY01033476.1:0-11073 GCA_004024945.1 Uropsilus gracilis
CATCTTTATTGAGGTAAGTTTAGTTCACAACAATGAATAGGTTTCAGGTATACAGTGTCTCAGTTCAGCACCTGTAGGTGTCACATAACACTTCCCACAAAGATCCAGTCACCATCTATCACCAACTGTTCCCTCCTCCTCCTCTTCACCCCGGTAACCACCATTCTGTTGTCAATATCTAAGGGTTTGGTTTGGGTTTGCTTTTATTTCTTCATTTTTTTCTCATATTCCACAAATAAGTAAAATCATATATGTCTTTCTCCATTTGATTTATTTCACTTCTCTTAGTCCCCCCAAGGTCCATCTATGTGTTGCAAATGATAAGATTTCATCCTTTTCCCTGGCTGAGCAGTGTTTCATTGTATATATTTAACACCTCTTCATTCCCCCTCCATCTTTGGGCACTTGAGTTGTTTCTGTAGCTTGGCTATTGTGGATAGTGCTGCAATTAACAAAGGGGTGCATATATCTTTTTACATTAATAGCTTCATATTCTTTAGGCTAAAAACCCAAAAGTGGCATTACTGGGTCATATAATAGTTCTATTTTCGATATTTTAAAGAACCTCCATATTCTTCCACAGTGGCTATACCAACAGTGTACAAGTGTTTCTTTTTCTCCACATTCTCACCAACACATACTATTTCTTGGTGCTTTGATAATAGACATTCTAGTCAATGTGAGGTGAAATCTCATTGTGGTTTTGTTATTGGGCAGAATGAAGAGTACCCCAGGACTCCCAAACTTTGCATGCGCTAAACAAATTCTGCCATCCACCACATATAGACAAACATATTCTTAGGGCCTAAGACCTTCAGTAGAAAAGAACTTTAATAGAACTTGTGTCTGACAGAAGGAAGAGAAGAAAACATAATAGTTTCCAATTAAACATCCAAAGTTATCTTCCCCCCCCAATCCCTGCCAGCCAAACAGGGTTGGCCCAAAGCAGGACCACTGAGACCCAAAAGCTTACCACAGTGAAAGGCACCTTCTGGCTGGGAGCTATAAGAAAGGGGCAAGTCTGAGGCCGGGCACGGTGGCTCGTGCCTGTAAGCTTCAGCCTATGAAGCAACCAGGGCTAGGGATCGCGGTTCGAGTCCCCACCTGGGGCCTGTAGCAAGACCTAGTCCCAAAAAAATAGCTGGGCATGGTGGTACACGCCTGTAATCCCAGCTACCTGGGAAGCTGAGGCTGGGGATTGCTTGAGTCCCTGGTACCCCGGGCAATGAGAGCCTGGGGTTCCATGGGCAAAAATAGTGAGACCTAGTCTCAAAAAAGAAAGGGGCAAGTCTGGAAGGAAAGGAGCAAAATCAAAACACAAGTCAAGATAAAGGCTGCCTTTGTCAGCCTCCCCATGGGTCTTTCACCCACATCTCTTTCAAGTTCTTCATTCCATATTCCCCCAAGTCCCAGATACAAGTCAAAGGGGAGAAACAAGTGAGCCTTCCTCACCTGTCTCTGTTCAGCATGCTTCTTCCAGGCATGCTCTCTCCGAAGTCCTTTTCAGCTTCCCTAGCTGCTTAGCAACACTCTTCCTTAAGTGGGGCAGAGAACCTGGAAATTTCCTTTTCTGTGGGGTTTACGGTGTTGCATATTTGGTTGGCATTTCCCTGCAGGTAGGCAATGTAGAACACCTTTTCATCTAGCTTTCTGTGTACTTTCTTTGGTGAAATGCCTATTTAGATCTTCTGTTCATTTTTTAATTAAATTTGACTTTATTATTGTTGTTGAGTTGTATGTGTTGTTGACATTTTTTGTATATAAACGCCTTGTCCGGTGTATGGTCTGCAAAAATACCTTCTCTCCCTCAGTATACTGCTTTTCATTTTAAGATAGTTTCTTTTGCTACAGAAGCTTTTAAATTTTTATAGTCCATTATGTCTGCAATCTTTTTTCTTTTTCTTGCTATTGGTGACAAATTCACAAAGGCATCATTAAGGCAGATATCAAAGAGTTTCTCACCTATATTTCTTGGTTTCAGGTCTTAAATTCAAGTATTTAATACATTTCAAATTAATTTTAGTACATGGTGTAAGATGGTCATTTGGTTTTATTTATGCCTTTTGCATACTGCTGTCCAGTTTTCCCAGCATCATTTACTGAAGAGACTTCCCTTTCTCCATGATATGCTCTTTGTTCACTACTTTATTGAAGTGTTTTATTGTATACCTCTTGTTTTCCTCAGTTTGACACAGCAAGCATGATATTCACCTATCAAATGTGAAAGGTAATGTGTAAAACATAAAACATGCCTTCTGAAATGTCATGATCTATGAAGGAGACAGATGCAGGCAGAAGTCACAAAAATATAAGGCAGATTAGGAGAGGTTACTATATACTAAGGAACAAACTACAAGGTTATTTATATAGGGGAGCTAACTTCCTGGAGAAAACAGACTTTGTTTTTTTTTTGTTTGTTTTGGTTTTTTTTTTTTTTTTTTTTTTTTTTTTTTTTTTTTTTTTTTTTTTTTTTTTTTTTTGAGACAAGGTCTCGCTGTTTTTGCCCATGGAACCGCAGGCTCTCGTTGCCCAGGGTACCACGGACTCAAGCAGTCCCCAGCCTCAGCTTCCCAGGTAGCTGGGATGACAGGCACGCGCCACCATGCCCAGGTCTCGCTACGGGCCCCAAGCGGGACTCGAACCGCGATCCCTAAGCCCCGGCCGCTTCATAGGCTGAAGCTTACAAGCACGAGCCACCGTGCCCGGCCTGAGAAAACAGACTTTGAACTGGTAAAGGCAGGCCTCTTATAAAAGGCTGAAAGAGGAATGAGCACCTACAGAATATAAAGACCTTTGACTTCACCAGATTTTCTTTTCCTTTGTGAATAATTGCCTTTAGATTCATAGCTTGTGTTTCTGTTCTAATCAACTTTAAAGCATAGCAATTTGTGATATACAGACAAGCACTGAATTGATAGCACTCAACAGTTCAGAAGAGTCATTCTGATACAGTGTTGGGGGGGTGGGGGGGGTTCTGCCTCTCCTGCCCCATGGGATGAGCATCCCTGCTCTCTGAACTTGACCTTTGTTTGATCAACAACCGTGTCTTGCTGTAGCCAGAGAAGGAATGTAGGCTATGGGAACTCTAGGGACTGGTGGGGACGAGAGGACGGGGGATTGCTGGTCCCAGCCTGGATCTCCAAAGGCCTCAGTCTCAAGAACTTGCTGACCTTTGACTATCTCCTTTTTTCACTCCCTTCTGGGCTTTCTTCCCAAAAGGAGCATGGTGGTTTTTCAGACATGAGTCTGCTGCCCTCCTCACTTTGTTGACAAATTAAAACCATTTTCCTCTTCCTCAAGCACTGCTTCCCTCTTTCAGTTGAAGGGACTTGAGACCAGTGTTTGATAACAATTCTGGACTATCTAAAAGCCTTAGAAGTCAATTAGCAGGTTACAGGAATCTCCTTGCTGGTTCTTCAGTTCACAATAATCTTGCATTTGTTTTCTGGTTTGTTGACATTCAATAACATCTTCACTTTCTTTCAAGGGGGATTTCCACTGTGAATCAATCTTCCAATCCTAGTCTAAGTGGGAAAATTACAGTAAATTATAAGCCTTTGACTTTCTTCCTATTTCCAAGTGTAGTCTGATTTCTCACTTCATGAATCAGTGCTGACCTTGTCACTTGCTTCACCAGTGTATGTGGCAGAGTGATATTCTAAGGCTTCTAATCCACCTACAGCTCTTAGCTAAGTCCTAATACCCCTAGACTGATGAATAGGTGACATTCCGTTCACCTTCAGTTAACAGTTTCAGCTGAGCTGAGCATGCTAGATCCTCACCATCCAATATAAACACAGCTGTTTGGGGACCCTCTAGACCAGATCATCTACTCACTGAATACACACAAGTAACTTCCATCAATAAATGTGGCACAGAAGAATCATTTAGTTATAACCCTGCCTAAATTTAAATGAAACCAATGATGCATAAAATCATGAGGAATGTAGTAAAATGGTTGCTATTTTAAGTCACTAGGTTTGGAGGCAGTTTGTTATGCAGCCTCAGATAATCAGAACACTACAATGTTTGTGACTGGTTTCCTTCAGATTACTCTGTGGTCATTCCACTCCCTTTAAACTTTATTAGTTACTTTTAATATATTGGTTTTGTGCAATGAGTAAAATTGTTCACCTTGCGAAGTGGGTTACCTAAGGACTAAACAAGGAAACTCTTATCTATGATTATACTTCCTCATCATTCATTCAACAAATATTACCAGTTAACGTCAAATTAATCAAAATCCAAACTAATTCTTGGTGTGCAGTAAAGTCATATTTCATTCTGGGGCAGTTCAGCCCCAGAGTTATAACGAACCTCTGTGCTCTCTGAGATTCGACATTCCCTCATATCCTTATGTCTTAGTAACTGGTTTTTGTAATCAAGTTTCTTAATCTACAGTGGTACTGAGAAGAGATCTTGACATAAAATAATGAACAGATTTGATGCCAGGTGCCCATCTCCCTGGGTGCCATTAGCAGAGTTGATACATACATTTGATAAAGAGCTACTCTTAGGGCTGGGCACAGTGGCTCATGCCTGTAAGCTTCAGCCTATGAAGCAACCAGGGCTAGGGATCGTGGTTCGAGTCCTGTCTAGGACTAGCAAGACCTAGTTCCAAAAAAATAGCTGGGCATGGTGGTGCGTGCCTATCATCCCAGCTACTTGGGAAGCTGAGGCTGGGATTGCTTGAGTCTGGGGTACTCCGGTCAACGAACACCTGCAGTTCCAGGGGCAGAGCAGAAATAGCGAGACCTAGTCTCAAAAAAAAAAAAAAAAAAAAAGCTACTCTCTTGTTGATATAGACTTGCAAATTTCAAAGAGAGCTGGTTGGTACTTTGATTAACATACCTGCCTGACTAGACTGTCCCCACCCTCCTCAGTCCTTAGTGGGAAGACTTGGCAAGAAGTAGATAAATAGAGGCTTGAGGACAAAGGAGGGGATTCAGTCATTTGGGGAGGAAAAATGGAGGCCAAACCATGAGGGCTGAGGGGCCTGAGGCCCAGGGTCTTTGGCCAGGGCTGGTAAACTCATGGCTTCTAGTATGCATAAGCTGAATGTGCCTGCTGAAAGCTAAAGAGGTTGGAAATTTGAACTCTGTGTTATCTGACTGAGCATGACTCAAATGTTTTTGGAGAGACCATGTGAGCTAGGCTTGAGAAGAAAATAAGTTTGCTGGTTTCTGTACTTCAAACTTTTTTTTTTTACTACCTGGAAGAGGACAGCAAGAAGAAGACACATCACATCTTTGACTACATGCTTGGAAAAGCTGGAGCATGCCAAAGAATAAGGAAGGATGTTCTGTATGAGACATGTGTTAGTGAACTTTGCAGGACTGGACAAGTGGTGAGGTCAACAAGACTTAGAGACTAAAGGATTTGGATAATTTGGGGGGTAATTTCTTCTTTTCTTTCTCTTTTTTTTTTTTTTTTTTTTTTTTTTTGAGACTAGGCCTCGCTATGTTGCCTTGGGTAGTCCTGATCCTGCAGACTCAAGTGATCCCCAGTCTCAGCCTCCCAAGTAGCTGGGACTACAGGCACCTGGTACTGCTCCCAGCTGCTTTTCTGAGACCAGGTATTGCTGTTATCTGGGGTAGTCTCGAACCTGTAAACTCAAGCAATCCCTGGCCTCTTTGCTTCCCAGGACTTGGATTACAAACATGGGCCACCATGCCTGCTGGTTTTTTCTTATATGTTTCTTTTTGTAGTAAATAATTAGGTAATCACCTTGTTAAATAATTAGATGATCACTTTGTTTAGTAGTAAATTAGTCTCATTTAATAAGAGTTTTGTTCTGGCTTTGGAAAATATAATAAGGGCTGGGGATGGTAGTAAGGACCCACACCTAGAAATATTGGATGTTGTTAGGCTGCAGGAACTGCTAAGGATAAACTGAAGCAAACTAGTAAGTTGTAAACTGCAGTTTCTGATTTTTTTTTTCTCTCCTGCACTCTCTGGGGCAGGGAGCTGAGAAATGGTGGCTAGGATCTGCATAACAAAAGTAAGGAGTGAAAATTCCAGGTGTTACAACTTTGAGCCTGCTTGCAGGGAAAAGCTGGGAGAAGCAGGTAAAAGGATTACTGAGTTTTATAAAGTTAGAAAGCCTCCTTTGCCAGATAACAAATTGAATATATAGTTCACCAAAATTGATATCAAGTTCCATGTCCTCCTGAAACATCAAAGAATTTTATCTTTAATTGTATCCCTAATAACTCCTGCTGTTTTACAGGCAACTCTGGCTTCTCTGTATATTAGCAGACATGTTTCGGCAGACTAAGTGCTCAAAGGCCATTCACAATGGCAACACTCTAGATTTGAAGTCATAACTGAAACGTACCTAAATTAACCTGAGAAGTTACTTTGGCCAGGCACTCTAGCCAGTTTGTCATTAGAGCCTAGCCTCTGAACTTCCTTTCTTAAGCACAGGCTGTTGTAGACCTGCTAGACCTGCAACCATTTCAGAGATGAGGGGCTGACATTGTTAACCTTTGCTTTCAGCAAATTCATAAAGAGAAAAAGTGAAACCATTTGGTCTACAGGAGAGAGACTAAATATTATAATCATATAACCCTTGAGTGAAGGCCTAGGAAGAGGCATTACATGCTGTTGACTAGCAACCCTAGAGGCTGGGAACAGAACCTAAATAATCCTGTCTGTAACTTGCTAGCCACATTTTAGCAAACAACTGATAGCTCTTTACTTACTATTTATTCTCTTCTCCCTGGAAGTTCAAAGGGTATAAATGACTTGTCCAGGTTGAAACAGCTGCTCAGAGCAGAACTGGGATGAGATAGCAATTTTTCTGATTCCCCATCTAGCACTTAACCACAGAGCACCTGCTCCCTTTGATGTTTACTTAGTATTTGCTTATTTAGTATTTAGTATTTGATGTTTATTTAGTGTTATGTGTAACCACTGTTCACATGAACTCTTTGCCTTCATGAACACATCTAAAAGGTATGTCAGCAGTTTATAAGTGGTAGAAGAGGGCCTCAGACCACACACTCATATAAAAATATAATAATATTGGCCGGGCACAGTGGCTCGTGCCTGTAAGCTTCAGCCTATGAAGCAGCCAGGGTTAGGGGATCGTGGTTCGAGTCTCCCCTGGGGCCCATAGCGAGACCTAGTTCCAAAAAATAGCTGGGCGTGGTGGCGTGCGCCTGTCATCCCAGCTACCTGGGAAGCTGAGGCTGGGGATTGCTTGAGTCTGTGGTATCCCAGGCAATGAGAGCCTGCGGTTCCACGGGCAAAAATAGCGAGACCTAGTCTCAAAAAAAAAAAAAATATATATATATATATAATATTAAAAGCATGATCAGGACACCTGGTTTCATACTGGATGTGAGTGCTGTTTCTGGGTGGATAGGGCATTGCAAAATGAACTTTGGATGTCAAAACAGTCAACTTTCCAATGGTCTGTAGAAAACATTTCAATGGTTTGTAGAAATAATGAAGCAAAATATGGGGATATAAATGGTCCCAAGTGGACAGGAATACTTGATCACATTAGAGTGCCCAAAGATGGGGATGGGGGAGAGAGGATAGGACAGGACAGGATAAGACAGTCTGTATTTAAATCTTGTTCTGCTATTGATAAGCTGTGTGAGGTAGTTTGCAGAAGAAAATAAGATAGTCTCATAATGGTTGGTGAGTTTACGGTAAGATGAGGCAATACCAACATTGTAAAAAGTTCCCCATTTGAGAACTACCATTCAATCCAGCAATTCTACTTTTGGCAATCTACCCAAAGCCTACCAAAACACACTAATTCAAAAGAAATTTGATTATTGCAGCACTATTTACAATAGTCAAGCTATGGAAACAACCAAAATGTCCCAAAACAGATGAATAGCTCAAAAAGTTGTGATATATTTACACAATGGAAATACAACAAAAAAGACAAACATGTCATTTGCAGCAACATGGAGGGAACTAGAAGGAATAATGCTAGCAGCAATAAGACAGAAAGAAAAAGAGAAACACTGAATACTGGATGGTCTCACTTATATTTGGGATATAGGGGAAACAAAGTAAAGGACAAGAAAAAGTTAAAACTAACAAATTGACAGCAGAACTAAAGCAAACAAAAAGGAAGGGAGGGCAAAATCAGAGGAGGGATGAGCACAAAAGTTCATGATGATGGTTTATGGTGACCTGGTAGTGGGAGAACCTCAGGGTATACAGTGATGTAAAAATATTTGTAATCAATTAAACAAATTAATTTTTAAAATGTCCCCATTTGAAAGCTTTATCTGGTCAATCATACTCAAAAAAAGAACCTTTAGCTCTAACTGAACTTCTTTGAAACTCACAGCTCATATGCATTCTTTTTTTCTCCCTTTCACTCTTTCTTTGAATTTATTACATTAGCAAATGATTATTGGAATGGCTTCCCCTCTCCCTGACACCTCCTCTGTTGTCACTGTGACTCCTCTCTCCTTCATGTTTGTTGATCTATGTTAAATCCATTGCTCTCTCTCACTCTCTCGCTCTCTTGCTCTCTCTCTCTCTCGCTCTCTCTCTCTCTCTCTTCTCCTGTGGCAATGTCCTTTTGCAGGTAAGGAATTGTGTTCCTGGGACACTGTAAATGTGCTGGTAGGTGTTCAATCTTAACTTTGAGTTGGGCAGCCAGTCCGTGCTCATTTGAGGTCACTCGTTGTCCATTCTCTGTGCTCTTTTGTTGTCTCTTTGGCTTATAGCTCTGTCCTCTGGCTTAGCGGGCCTCATCCCCAGCCACTGTCAGCAAAGAAGTTACTGGTTGTGGAGAGATAACTATTGATGGACTTTGCAGGTTATTTTTTCTCCCTTAGTTTGTCACTTTGCTGTGAAGCTAATGCCCTGGCTCTGTGGCCTTCCTCTCCCATGGACTGGTGAGGGATTCCTTGCTCTCTTAGATGTCCTATCAGAACTGGAATTATGTCCGATTCACTCCTGGTGAGGCTGTAAATGTGATTCTGTGATAGGTCATCATCATGGTCATTTCTCTGTCCATTATGCAATGGCTTTCTTGATATTTCTTCTTTTGCATCATGTTCAGATGTGTGAGCAGGATCTTTACGTGGTCCCTCACCCATCCTATGCCAGTGTTTGTATTCTTTGTTTCTTCTTATTCTTCCTGAGGACTAAGTGGAGTGGAGTGAGTAAAACAGGAGGGGCTTCTAGTCCTCCCCAAACACACATACTCTACCAGAACCCTGCCAATATCCAAGGGTATAGGCACACCAAACAACTAAGGTACCCCCCGAGGCAGGTCCCTAACAGCCCACCAGTCTCCAATCCAACGGCAGGGAGCAGAGCGTTGGGTTGTGGCCAGCCACGATGGCCAACCGCTGGGAGGTGGGGCCCAAAGATCTCATGCCACTGAGCCAGCACACTTGGATGTTAGACTCCTCAAGTTACATCTCCAACACACCCTCTAGCTGTGCCCTCTACCTGCTCTCTCTTGTAGGGTGCAAGTGTGAGTTTCATGAATAAATTTGTCATCCCATAGTCAGCTAAGGAGACTTCTAGCTCCCTAAATGTGTTGGCTTCAACTGGACTTCAGCTGAATCTGCACCCTTATCTGGGAGTAATGTGAAGCTGACATAGCTGAGGATAAACTTCATGATACTCTGGATGGCACTCCTGGTTTGGGGGACCTTCACTATGGCATTCTGACCATCTTGTTTGGCATCATCTAGCTCCTGATCCAAAAGGATATGACCTGAGAACCTGGATATACCTAGAGGTTCTTAAGACTATTCCAGACTCTGGAGTTTATGATTGTAAAAACATTGCAGTGTTCACAGTGTATACATCATCCCATTTTATGGACTAAGAAACTGACATTCAAAGCGATGAAGGGAAGCCAGGCGTGGAGGTATGCGCCTGTAATCCCAGCTACCTGGGAGGCTGAGGGATCACTTGAGTCCACGGTTTCAGGACTACTCCTAGCAACATAGCGAGCCCTAGACTCTTGAAAAAAAATTGTCGAAGGTACTTACTAATGACTGAAACTACATTTGGTATTGATTCTAATTCAATACTTTCAGCCTATACTGTCTCTCATTATTCTAATCAGAGATACAGATAATTATCTCTTAGACTCATAAACAATAATAATACCATGAATATCTATCAGAGAAAAAAGACTATAATTTCACTAATGATATATACATGTATTCTGCCAGGAGTAGTGGCCCGCACCTGTAATATCAGCTACCTGGGAGGCTGAGGCTAGGGATCACTTGAGTCTGTGGGTTTGAGCAACGCTGGGCAACATAGCGAGACCTAGTCTCTGAAAAAAAAAAAAGAAAGAAAAGAAGCCAAAATATACGTGTATTCTTTTTTGTATGTATATGTGATATGCTAGTGTGGGGTTCCAAAGCGTAATGGTCAGCACTCTGGACTCTGTATATGTGATATGCTAATGTGTATATGTGCATTTTTTAAATAGTTGTATTTTAAGATTTGTGATAGATTCACACCATTTCACCTATAACCTGTCTCTAAACCCAGTTGTGAAGTTTGTCCCAGGTAACCTTTGTTCCCTATGTACAGATCTGTCACCTGGAGATTGTTATCAGGACAGTCTTCCTCTTCATTACCCAGAATTAGCCACTTTGACTTTTCACACAGTATGTAGAAGGGTCAGATTAAATAATGTGCAAAATCTTTATTCCATGACTCTAGCTATGCAATTTTCTACTTTATTGGTTGGACATTGTTGCTTCTACAGCCTAGACTATATGCCTGGAAAAGTAATAGTAGTTGATTTAGCAGTTAGTAGGATTTTCATGTAATGTTCACCCTCTTACTTTTCTTTTCATTAAAAAAAAATTGTCCTTGCCGGGCACAGTGGCTCGTGCTTATAAGCTTCAGCCTATGAAGTGGCCGGGGCTCGAGTCCCGCCTGGGGCCCGTAGCGAGACCTAGTTCCAAAAAAACAGCTGGGCCTGGTGGCGTGCGCCTGTAATCCCAGCTACCTGGGAAGCTGAGGCTGTGGATGGCTTGAGTCCGTGGTACCCCAAGCAACGAGAGCCTGCGGTTCCACGGGCAAAAATAGCGAGACCTAGTCTCAAAAAAAAAAAAA